>CM056573.1:171452921-171580421 GCA_029721435.1 Gymnothorax reevesii | reverse complement strand
GTAAAATAAACAGCAGGAAAATGCGGATGAAGTGGAAGAGAAGGTGAAGGCCAGGAGACAGCAGGCGAGGATGAGGGTGGAGGAGAGAGCGAGAGGGGAAGAGGGGAACGGCAGAGGGGAAGAAAGAACAGAAAGAGTAAAGATCAACCGAAACAAGATGGAGAGAACAGGTGGGCAGCCGGGGAGGAGTGAGATGGAGTGACTGTGACAGAGAGACACAGCGAAATAGAAGGATTGAGATAAAATGAGGGAGAAGATGAGAAGAGATGGAGGGGGTGAGAGGAGAAGATGTAAGTAAAGAAGTAAAGAGAAAAAAGAAGGGAAGAGAGCGCGAGAAAGAGTAAAATTAGGCTAACGCTAAAATGTAAGGAGATGAGAAGGGGAGAAACTAAATGAGAGGAAAGGATGAGAGGACGAGGCTAACAATGAAACGGGAGAAAAACGGACGGAAAGAGGGGAGGGAAAAAGAACAATAAATGGGAGAAAAAGCTCAAGGAAATGGGAGGGAAAGAGAGAAAAAGACAGATGGAGGGAGATGAGGTTGAGAGTGTACGATTGTGTGCGTGTATGTGTGTGTGTGTTTGGGGGGGTGGTGTCCCAAGGCCACAGGAAGACAGGCAGCGAGTTTGTTATTTCTCCCAGCTCAGAAAAACAGCAAAGACATCCCAGAAGCACCCCCTGCCACCCTAACCTCCCCTTCCTACTATGTGTATCACCAATTCACGACCAAATATGGTCAGCCCGGTCACGGCCCCAAAACCCCCCCACTCGCTGTTCATTCTGAGGTACTACTGCGACCCCAGACACTACACATCCACAAAAGATGGTGGGACTCAATACCTCAGGCAGGACTTCCCCCTGCCCCCACTATCCCTGTTTCGTTTTTCATGGTAGTCAGCCACTCCTGCTTGGATCTGGTTTGGTTTCTGCTGCCTACACTTCACAAGGTTCATATTTGGCCCAAAGTCACTTAATGTCAGGGTATTTACATTTCAGACCTAGAAAAGTGGATTGGTTAAGCGCTCATCATCCTACACACAGCGTTTCACTATGTTTATGGGGGAAGCGAGGCAGGATTAAAGAAGGGGGGCTTTGGCATCTTTTAGGGGGTTCCCAAGTGTCCTGGCGAAATTTCCCGACCTTGTCCTATCTCCTAATTTAAATGGGCTTTAATGATCTCCCACTCAACCTTAGCTGATGAGTGGTGATCAGTCTGGCTCAAAATGGCTGCCCTACATCGTCACGCGAGATAGTCCTTACACCGCACATTGCTGATGTTGATGCAAGATTCCCTGTCCTCATTACTGTAAAGCCCTTTGCATGTGAGAAAACCGCTATATAAATGTACTACTGAATTAACAAATTAATCTCTTAACAGAATCACAGTAGCCGAGGGTTGCCCACCCACACAGGCAGAAAACGGAGTAAACAGGCCAGTGATAACCACCGTGTTCCAGGAGATCTTTCATTCAGTGAGTTTCATCCAGATTCTCACAAGACACTTTAGACTCTTGCTAATTAGCACTTCGGTGCAAATATTTAGCTGTGGGCGGAGGACTGGGGTGAAATCCTACAGGTCAGTGGATCTCCTAGAACATGGTTTGACACCACTGCAGTGGGCACTACTGGCTGGCCGAGGTGTTTTTGAATTCTGTGGCCTAGAATTATCCATGGAACCAGCCCATATTCTTTCAAAAAAAAAAAAATAACCTGCCCCTCAGGGACGTTCACAACAAGGGCAGGCGCCATCGTATCTCTTTTACAGGCGGCACGAGTCAATTTCCTCTGTAGTGCTGGTGGATTTCTACTCTAAATTTAGTTTACATGGTCATTTTTATCTCCAGCTTTGACTAGGAGGGATGGGCCGGCACAAAAAAGAGCACCGCACTTCACCTGCCACCTAAATTATCTCTATTGTATTTTATTTTCAAAAAACTGCTTTTCCAGTGTGTTGCTTTCTGGATTTTGAATTTTAAAGACAATAAGGTCAGTGAATGACCAGCTGAGAAGCGAATCGGAGGCGAGTTGGACTTGGAAAGTTCTAGACGACTGTGGAAAATGACAGAAGACAATCTGTGGAAAGCCTTTTTTTTTTGTGGGGGTGGATGGAGGACGGCGATGATGAAGATGATGATGATGATGATGATCATACCACTGCACTCATCAGGACGATCATGTGTCTGTGGGGCAGACAGATAATTACCACCCTCCATACACACCCCCCATCCCACCCCTGCCAACACACACAACGTCCAGGGATTGGGTTTCCCTTCGAGTTCAGGGTCGCCTCCCCTCCCACATTCATCATTCCCTAACACACCTTCTATACTTCCGTCCATCTCTATAAAATTACACTTTTTTCACAGCCTTCCTAGTTTTTCTATCGACCATTTCTTGCTCTGAGCTCCTTCCATCAGGGAGAGGAGGAATAGAAGTCAGAAAAGGAAGAATAGATGGTGTTTCCGAGACACGAGTCATCAAGATGGAACCTTCCAGTCCTTTAGGCCCCTGGACAGAGGTACTGCAGATTCGCAGGTCAATCATTTATACGACGCACATTCCGGAAAACACATACTTCTGCTGAGGATGGTCTGGACGTTCTTTAACTGAAGTTACACGTGACTTGACAGCACGTGAGGTTAAGGGACGGATGAAATGCAGACAAAAAATGGGAAGAATGTGACTGTGTACCGTTAAATTCCAAACAAATGAGTATATTTGCTCGGAGTGGATATCTCTAAAGCCAAGCTACCCCCAGATCACAAGGCTAAATCACACACTGACTGTCCTCATGGCCAGACTCAACACTACATCACTGTACAACTGATTGGCTTGTTTGGGTCTCTTCCACCGGATCCAAGAGGGCCGTTAAAGTTTCCCCAACAGTCAGTCGACCTTGATGGAGTTTAGGCTAGCATTGGGCGTGAGGAGATTCTGGTGATATCCCCCTCCAGTCTGACCTGGTGACAGATTAATCACTCTCTCCCTCTCTCTCTCTCCCTCTCTATCCCTCTCTTCTTCAAAATCTCCCTCTCTTTCTCACACCCCCATCTCTCTCGCTCAAATTCAAATAAGCTTTCTCCTATGACTAGTCTACAATCTGCATAGTTTTTGCCAGAAAGATTGTTTACATGAAACAACAATAGGATTAAAACGGCGTGTGCGTGCTGAGATCATTTGGCGAACTGTTAGGGTATTTCCAACCTCCTACCCATTGGATGCCGAGACAGGCCCCCGATTTCCTGATCAAAATAAACCGAAACAGATGATGAATGGATGAACCAAACAATGGCACCAGCAACTACTTCACAATGGCATTTTACGTGTCAGGGAGTTTGGACACCCTGTGGTCAAAAATAATAAACCATAATAATATTAATAAACAGCAATCCTAACAATAATAACAGACATCAATATCAATAATCTTACAAAATAATTTCCCTCTTTCCACCTCTCTCTTCTTCTATGGTTAATCGCGACTGAAGAAGCATAACTGAGACAGACATACTGTAGATAGGTAGTCTGCAGAGGCAAGGTCAAAAAGGCTGCTGTGATACAAAACAGAAGGACTTAATGTAGAGCAGAATCTAAAGATAAATGTCCCAAACGCAATTTTCTCAGTTTTGCCATTCTAATGCCAAACATCAAGGTGATTTTATTAAAGCCTTAGTGTGCCTTGATTTCTCTCTGTTGGCGTTCTAGCTGTGGCAACTTCATTCACAAAACGTCAGTTTGGCTTAAAGAGCAGTCCTAAATACCAACACTGTAAACAGTAAACTGTAAATCAGTATTAGACAGAGTCCCGCAGCGATGTTTTATTGGCTAAACCGATCATGCCGTAATTCTCCCAGGGAAATGACTGATTAGAGGAGCTCTATGGGACCCAGGTTCAGCTAGAGTTCTGCAGTAAAGTACGCCTTTGAATTGAAATATTTTGGGCATTTACATTCTTTCAAAACAGCTCATTTTTACGGCAGGATGTTTATGAAACCGACTCGAGCCTTCAGGCCTTGTGCAAGAATAAAACAGCAGCTGCCCACCAGGGTGTCGCAGAACCCCAGCTGGGAGTTACAGTTTAGGCCCAACCTTTATGGTATGCTGGCACCCGGAAATAGGGCCTCCTTTGCATTTTGACATGTGGTGTATCTTTTACAATAATTATATATGCTCGCACAGCATGTAATGTCCTGAAAATTAATATATCAAAATGAATATTTAAAAAATGAAATTGATAAACCCTGTCCGATGAACCTTCCCAATACCTAAAGGTGATCCAAACACAGAGTGTTAGCAATTAGCGTGCGCCACAGTGATCTGAGCGCATAACTGATGACAATGTAGAAAATACAGCGCTGTCGCGAGCGGGACCCGTCAGCCTTGCGTTTGCCCTGCTGTGGCGGCCATATTGATCATCGCAGCCGGACAGAAATCGATAGGGAGCTTCCTCTAACCACCCAGAAACCCAGCACACCACCAGAAAATGGGAGCATTTGGCCAAGGCGTTTTTCAGCTATCGTCCGGAAATGAGAAGTTAACGGACAGACAAACGGACGCCGCTTGCCACGACAATACCCCTCCACGACTTTCGTCGGCTGAGGTGTAAAAAACTGGTCGCGCACAAGAGAGTATTTGCTTCAGGAAACGTGAACAGTGAACACCATAATTCATTGCACAGGGACACATTTTTTTGTTATTGTGCTTCAGTTGGCCAGTCAATCACTGTCTCTGAATCCAAATGAACATGCATTTTACATGCTGAGGGAGAGACTGAGGCAAGAAGTCCAAGAGACAAGCAGGAACTGAAGATGGCTGCAGAACAGGCCTGAGAGAGCGTCACCAGGAAGTACACTCTGTGTCTGCTGATGTCTATGGCTTTGTCCGAAATCACTCACTACTCACTATATGCTGCACTACATAGTGGGTTCGCCATTTGTAGGGCTGTCTGAATTGTTTGTCAGAATTTTTATCCCCTATATAGTGAACTCATTACATCCCACAATCCACCGTGAAATGCAGTGAACATCCAATGGTCACTAACCCAGCTATACGTCCCATCATGCACCGTGCACAAACCGAAAAGCACAGAAAAGGCTGCATTTAGTCAACGGAGTTTAAAAACAGGAAACCAAGCAGCGCAAGAGACCCGTTTTTTTACACAGGATATAAACGGACATTAAGGTACAATTAAAACGAATAATGATGAGCTAGAGGACAAAAAATATATGATGATATTGAAAGTTTAAGTCAAATTTTATTATTTAAACGATAATGGTAAATGCAAGCACGGAGGGAAATATAGGCTACTCCGTTAGGTTATTACAAAAATACGTCCAAATCATTCAAGTGAAGTTGTACAGGTACGATTTAATTTTGCGAGGGCAATGACGCTATTAGAAGTCGCGACAAAACGAGCTTGATGTTTCTTCCCTCGGCCAATGAGCTCGCTATATATTCACCTACATAGTGAGTCCCTGTACAGCAGGGGTGTCCAATCTAATCCAGAAAGGGCCGGTGTGGGTGCTGGTTTTTGTTAGAGCCCAGCACTAACACACTTGATTCTCCCCAGCAGGGTCCTGATTGAACCGCCTGATTAGTTAATTAGTGGATTCAGGTGCTGTAGCACTGCTGGCTAGAACAAAAACCAGCACCCACACCGGCCCTTTATGGACAAGTTTGGACACCCCTGCTGTACAGTCAGTAGGGAATAGTGAGCGACTGAGTGATTTCGGACACAGCCTATGTGTCACAGACTTCAGGGAGTCACTGCATGCAAAGGATATGCGCGTCAAACTGTCAAATAGTTTTTGATGCTCTCAAAATGGAAAAGACTGTGTACAAAACCTGAATCCATTTTGATTTGGATGAAAACACCCTCAAATTAAAACTGACAGATGGCACTTCAAACTCATTGTCACTGTATCCTTTCAAACCGAAAGTGCTAGAGTACAAATAAAATGTCAAATAAAATTTTGGTACTCACAATATACGTGACAGCCCACGCTGGTCAATCAAGAACTTCCTGGCTGAAACTCCACATTTCATAAGTGCCCTCATCGCTCCAAGGAATCAGAAGATTTTGCTGCAGTGCACACTGAAACTGTACCTCAGAGGCCTTTTTTTTTTTTTTTTTTTTGAAGATAAATGTCAGATATCTGGTCAGCGTGATGACATGAGATGAAATTTGGCAACATGGTTCAAAGTCTCACACAGAAATTGGACGGAAAATATAAAATAGACCGCACATGCTGTGAACCAGGCACCTGACAAGAATAACCAGCATGCTGAAAGTTCATAATGTTAATGAAATATTCTATCATTTGTAGTATATAGCAACTCAGTTCAACTGGATACCTAGTAACTGCATTGGATCTCCTGGTTATATGGAGGTAAGAAACAAAAACAGTCAAAGCCTGCTAGTTTCTAAAAGCTCAAAAGCAGGCACTCGCTCAGCAGGTGACTGTTATCAGCAGTGACATGCAGTACTAAGAGTCTGACATGCAGTCACTTATGCGTTCCCGCAGAAGGACAACATATTTTTACTCGGGCAATTACAAGCCAGCCCTGTTCCCAAGGCCACCTCCAGCAGGAAACCGAACACCCTCTGAACACAAAGTCCTTGTTGAAACTACCCCAGTTGAAATGGCAAAATTTAAATAAGGTTGAACATGCTTCAGAAATTCGGGAGGTCTCTAATTAACCCACAAATGAAGGTGGAGGCCTACAACCGCAGAGCCAAAATGGCTGTCACGGGAGCCCAAAAGGCAATAGCTTCGTCCTGGACTGCCCTGATTTCAACCATGGCAAATCTAGGCCCACAATCAGACAACTCCTATTACCTCTGAGTGGCCAATTCAATTGGCCTCATAAAGGCATATTTTCTGAATAAGCACTTAATGCCAAAAACCAGCATAAACATGGGATTCAGACAAACATGGGATTCAAACTACTTCAAACAAAACTTTGTTTTTCAGGGAAGCAGCCACAGTAACCATAAAAGAGACTAAGCCACAAACTGAAGTTAATTACCTCATTTACACTAAAAGCTCTCAGTGATCCACACAGCATTTAATCTGCTGACAAATCCTTTAGCATGTTTGTTGCCCAGGTGACGCAAACATTGTCTCACCATTTTTTGTCCTTCAAGGTGATGTAACTACAAAATTACAGCAATTTAGTCACACAGGGAGTGTCTTACTTCTCTTTTTTTATATAAATAAGCTGCTATCATCTTCCTTTAAACTATGTCTGCTCGGGGGACTGCTTGTCAAATGATTAATTTAGCACATTAGCTACTCTCACAATCACACAAAAGATAGCTGGAAAAATGAGAGGGGCCAGCTGGCAATAAATTAGACGGACAACGTAACATCAAAGCGCCCCCCATCCCCCAACCTCCAGGGAGCTAAAACATCAGTGTGAGTGCATCTCAAAGCAGAGGCGTGATGTCATTCCATCTCTGTTAAACAGCTTTGGTTTAAGCAAGTCATCAGTGGTTTCCCTAACCTTTACTCTAACCGCTAACCATAAACCTATCCCCAAGCCTAACTCTAACCCTAAACCTAACCTTATCCCTAACCCTAAATATGAGTTTGAAGGTTGGAAACAAGTAACGGCCCCTAAAAATGCAGCCTTTGAAGGATGCAGCCTATGCTTTGAGATGCACCCGATGAGTTGTGACACCAACCAAATGTATCCCAACACTCTGCAGTGCATTGTGGGCACTGTTGAGAATGGAGCGGGTGTGGCCATTTCCTTATGCAGGCATCTATCACTTGATTGGCTACAGACAGCAGGGGCTGTTATCATCACCATGACATCTTCCTCAATCATCCAGTTAAAATAACAAGACTGGGTCAAAACCTAGTAAATGGCCGGACCGTTTTCGGTTTGAGAGCCAAACCGTGGAAAACCACGGACATCTGCAGATGTTTTAGAGGGCGATGGGAAAAATACGCTCAGCCTGCCAACCGATGGAGTAGCTTCATCACTCACTCACTAACTCACTCAGACAGGGACATCCATAGATGTAGGGTTGGACTGTGCCGGTCAGGTAAAAAAAGCCAAACAGAAGTAAATGTAAACGCAGCTCACTACCTGAGGTGCCATAAATCAGGGAGTCAGAAAGTGCAAGACCAGCCTTGTGCCTCTGCAAACCATGCGCTGCTCAATATACTAAGTAGTTTTGACGCTCATCCAAAGCCACATGCATCGATTCAGCACGAAATGCCAAAATTCTCCCAGTCGAAGGACTGTGTCAATGAGCAGATTCAGGAGACTGGAATAAAATACTGGGGTGGGTCTTTAATCTCAGGATCTGGATTTTCCAGCTCGACTCACAGTTCAGCAATAAGAGCATTAATCCGCCATCCCGGACCTACCCCACCCAGTTTTTACCACACCCTCAGGGTGACTTTATGGGACTGGATAGCGGCAGTACCAGCAGTCCTGATGGGTCAGACCACTGCAGCAAGCAGGGGTAGCTCATAGCCCCCCTCCCCCCAAATAATTAAGTGGGATTGTCTGAAAGGCAGCTTCTTCCCACAAAAAAAGAAAAAATAAAAAAACTGAAAAAACAGCAAAAAGAAAACAGGAATGTGGGCATCTGTACAAAATCACTCATTCTACCTCTTGCCCTTGGCAGAAAGGCGATAGATTTCTTCCATGAAGCAGCATTACTCAAAGCAGGTTACTCACCGGTAGGCTGCCAAATGGGAAACGCAAGCGACTGGAACGAACAGCCCGTTTAAAGTCATATCCAGCATGCGTGTTTGCTTTTTTTTTCTCCGCTTCTTCTCCACGGCAACCGGTAAATACTGCCCTCGTACCGTTGCTTCAAACAGTTTCAGCCAGTGAGCTCATACCAATTAGCGCGCAACATCCCTACAACGCATTCGCAGCGCTTTCCCGACGCGTTCGCCATGCATTCCCGACGCATCTGTAGCTCTGCAGCTGACTCGCATTTTTAGCAGGATCTTCCGTGGTTTTGTGGTTTTTGCGATGACAGCAGGACACATATCAGACAAAAAGACAGATATGCTAATCTGGGCCCAGAATGAACTCAGCTAACGGCCAGAGCCTTTGTGCGATGATTTGGGCACTGCAAGCCAACGACTCAAGCCAATAATATAATTTTACTACAGACAGCAAGGTTTTGATTGGCATATTTTACAGGATAATGCCTGGCTACATTATGATGACCCCACCCATTATGAGGATATATTCTCATCAGTACAAAATGTACTCGCTCCTCGCGTCTCGGTAGAACTGGAAGTTGTTCCAGGTCCGCCATCTTGCGGGCCGTCTTGAAGTTCTTATTTTTGATGGAAGGAGCAAGGAGGGAGTTCAAAGGAGCCATGAGTGAGGTTTCAGGAGAACAGCCTTCCCAGAACTCTTTCAGTTGAAAGGCATGACTTCCGACAGATTCTGGCAGCAGATCCAGCTGTGGGCCGTCATGAAAAACAGAGGTCACTTCGCGTGACGCTTCAGAGGAAAGGACGTCTCATTTATTCAAAAACTTGTTCCCTTGTTTCTTCACTCCTCACAATTTTTCCTTGCGTCTCTCCACGCATCCCCAGAGGGAGGGTCGGAGAAACAAAGAAAAGACGCATTCAAACGTTAAAGCAATTTAAGAGAGCTGAGATGCACTCAATTATTCTTCAGTATCCAAGCAATCTAATACTCTAACAAGTCCTGCAGTACTAATCCAATAATAACACTGCATTTGCCAAAAATGTGTGAAACTCAACAAGAAAGAATGAGATTCCACTGACAAATCACAGCCTGGATGTGAACACATTCATTCCAGCTACAGTCATGGCTGTGCAATGTAGTTAGAAATCAATGTCCAACTTCTGTAAAATATCCAGAAAGCCAAGTAAATTGCAAGCAAAATGACATTGGGTGATGTTCTAGTACTCAGCATGCACAATAGCAAAATTAAAAAAAAAAAAACATTTTGGTAAAATAGGACTTATTAATTTCTCCAGCTGAAGCTTATACTGCAGCTAGCAGGCCATGCCAATGTGAGTGAATGAGTGACATACCGGTACTATTTTATACCCAGCTGATCGACCCTTTAGAATCAACCCTTACAGAGTGCAGAAGCCTGAACTGGAGGCACTCTGATAGTGTTAAATTGACACCAGACAGTTATGGATCTACACTGCAATAAAAAAATCTTAGCAAGCATTTTAATCTTGCTCTTAAAAACATTAATTTTTGTCACCATCTTTTGTCTTATAGTTAACCAATCCGTTCTTTTTTTTAAAAAATAATTGAATAGACATGACCAGAACAAATGGGAATAAATGTTTTCTTCGAGAACGCTTGCAATCCCCCGAATACTGAATGTGAAAATAGTTTTTGCGACTCACAAAAACTCCCCGCACCATTTGAATACCTCATTAGTATTCACGAGTTTTCAAAAATAATGTCACACCAAGGCGGATGTGCGCGGTGGAAGCAGAAATGGGGACAAGTTAGCTAACAACGAAATGCCGCGGCCAAAGAAATATCTGACCGATTCGGCTGTAAAAGTACTAGAAAAGGCCAGGAAGAAGATCGATTGAAGAACAGGATAAATATAAAAGGCCAAACTGATCGCTGGCAAACTTTTAAAGCCAGGTTTGAAGATATTTCCAATGAAGATGTGGCCAAACTTTTTCTGGATACGTAAGTAAACTTGATGCCCGGTGCAAAACGCCCAATTCCCCTGTTTCCTTTCCGATCGTTAATGTACTTGAAATTGTCCCATATCTGTAACTAGACATATTTATATTAATGAATTTCAAATGCATAAATGTAATTTATTTAAAAGCAGTCGAATATGATGACTGATCTGACATGACTTTTCATGCAAATCGCTCATACATATTAAGTAGTAGCACGTTGAAATGGCCGCGGTCCAGCAGCCACAATGGCTGATCTTAAAGGTCGAGTGATTGCTTTCCTTTGGAATTTATCCTTGTTAGGGGTCGAGGACGACATTAAAACTTACACACAAATCTTTTTATTGGAATGACCTGGCAAATTATAGGGAAAAAAAAGTAGAGGATAAGGAACGAATTAGTTCTCTTTAAGAAATTCTGCCACTGATTTGAAGTCATTTTGACCCATTTCTAGATTTATCCATGGGGTAAGTGAACCTATTTTACCCCATGGACAGATCTTGAAATGAGTCAAAAATACTTCAAATCAGTGGCAGAATTTATTTATTTATTTATTTTTTAAATAAATAGGTTATAGAAATAAGTGTTTAAGTTTAGATACAAGATGAAAATGCTGGCTAAGATGTTGTTACTGCAGTGTACGGGTCGCAGAATACAGAACAGCGAGGGATGACCTCACCTGACATTGTTCGTCAGCAAAATTTGGGCTAATAAAGATGCAATAGTCATTATGTACAGATCAATGGACACGATAAGGAGCCCTCATAAAAGAGAGAGAGCGAGAGAGAGAGAGAGGATGAGAGGAGGATTAGGAATGAAGATGAAAGAGAGAGAGAGCGAGAGGGAGGGAGGGAAACAGGAGAGGGCAGAGGCTCTGTACCCCAGGCCCGGCCGCATACCTCTGCTTTGCCTCACCCCTCCCCAGCCACGGTCTGATGAGACCTCGCTTTTGTCCGTGTGCTGGCAGCAAGGTCCAAACGTGAGGTCATATCCTGCTAGATAGTGACCTGGCTGACCAGAGTTGGAGGGGGTGGTGATGAAGACAGGAGGGAGCAGGGTGGGGGTGGACGGGGGTGGGGCTGGGGTTCTGCTGCAAAATGACTAATAATTCATGTTCCTACCAACTACTACTACTCTATCCATAAGGGGGATGTAGGTATTGGACAGGGTGACCTTGAACACATACACACGCACGAATCAACTCACATATGCAGAGCATGCATGCACAAAAGAACACACTCACTGACAGAGAGACATGCACAGAGGAGACACAGAGGAGAGAGAGAATCCAAGAGAGAGAGAGAGAGAGAGAGAGAGAGATAAGTATGTAGCAAGGACTTCAGGATCGATAAATACACACGGGAGAGAGCTGGGATATTTTGCTAAACACACACATACACAGACACACAATGACCCAACTGTCACTCTGTCCTGAGTGAGTCTCATGTGACGCGGAAAAAGCGCCGTTATTTCACAAGCTTTATCTGTCCCTCTCCCTCCATCACTACCTCCCTCTTCGACGGAAACAGGATGTTCTCGCAAGCTCTCCAGAAGCCCGGAAGACCTGCATATACTGAACACCAATCCCCCAAACGGGAGTGCAGCAGTCACATGACTGGAGTGGGGCCAGGCGATGACCCTGTTTTGGGTTCCTCTGTCCCTCTTGTGCTAAACTGTCCCTGCGTGTCCAGGGTCCCACCGAGCAGGGGCCACTCCTTCAGGAGGGCTGTGAGCCAATGAGAAGTCAGGGGGGCGGGTCATAGAGCTGGGGAGGGGCTGGACATGGGTTACCTCACATCAACGGAGGCAAAAAAATCCACAATTTATCATCCTGAGCCCTCAGCACCAAAACTGACAGTAAACAGTGTCAGTCTTAACAAGCAATTTAATCTTATTAGGGCACTTATTTTATTTTATTTAATTTTATTTATTTTATTTTACCCTCACAAGTATAAAATATTGGTTTACCTCGAGTTACCATGTGTATGACAAGAGAAATTTTCTTATCCGTTGGACAATCTAGAAATGAGTCAAAACGATCTTGCATCAGAGGCCAGATTTTTTTGTTTTACTCAGAAAAAATGTTTGAAAATTCAGAGATTCAAGTTTAAATACAAGATAAAAATGCTTGGTTAGATTTTACTTTTTCGCAGTGAGCACGCACACACACACACACACACACACACACACACCACTACACAGTCACGCGCACCTCTATACAGACACCCGTGCTTGACGCACACATCAGCAGACACACACAGACGCCCAAGCACACACACCACCACACACAAACGCAGACACACTCCGTACACATACACGCTCAAACACTTACTTGCTAAGACAGCAACAGACACTGTTAACCAAAGTACCTCACATGCGCCACATAATTCATGCGTACAACTGCATATGTACCCAGGTAACTCAAGCACAACCCTCCATACTGCCCCGCCAGAGAAATAAGCCGATAACCCAAGACATCCACAGTTAGGAACACACTGTATCCGTTCACAGGAATGCTAACTAGAGACTCCACAAAGTGCTACACTGTGAACACAGTGGATACATTTTTTAGAAGGAAGGACCAGTCACTTCACAAATGGGCAAAGCACACTGTGTAAAAAAGTCTGCAAATTGATTGGTCAGTAAGACAGGGAAGTGTTTTTATCGGACAGCACATTCTCTTCACTTCATTTGCAGACAGAAGGAGTAATACTTGTGAAAGGTACTTTGTTGTTGCGACACTGCCAAAGGAGTGGAGTGTTTCGTGAGTCACTGTTTTATCGGCTTGTCTTTATCAGGAGACTGTGTAAGAAGTGCCTTTATTCACCGCACTGGAGACCTGAGGCAGTGGAAATATTGACAGACCCAGCAGGCTAACCCTCTCTGTGGAGACGCACGCACACAAACGCGTTAGGAAACACTGATCTAACACAGGTGCATTGTGGGTATTATTATGAAATTAGCCCACCACGTTGCTTCAGTCAGTTCTTTCTTTGTATTTCTTTGCACATACACACACACACACACACACACATTTGAGCAGCTATCCTTATTTGGACATTGCATTGACTTTTATTCATTGTGGACAGCCAAACCTTGCCCCTTATCTTGACCCAAACCATAATCAAATCATGCCCAACCCTAACCTTAACCTAACCTCAAGTTGCATCTGACCCATAACCTTAACCACAACCTAAGAAATGACATTTTTGCAACATTAGGACCAGGTTTTGGTCTGCAGAAGGACTACTGACCCTGACAAGGTCAGTGTTTATACTGGAAAAGGTCCCCACTTGTTAACAAAAATGGACCCGCACACACTCCAAACACATTCAAATATACATGTACACAGATTCCACATACATACCCCACACTCACGCAGATGTACAATCATGTTCACACACACGCATACATTCACACATGAGCAAACACACATGCACATTCAGACATGCACACACATGCATACATTCACTCACACAGACACACATACACGCCTAGACGCACACACACACACACACACACACACACACGCAAACTCCATTCTGCACACGAGCACACACGCACACCCACACACACACACACACACACACACCCAGCCATTTCCTCTCTAAGGAAGCTAGATTCACCAAGACAGGCCCCAGAGTCAGTCCCCCCGGGGAACCCTGACTTCTCCCCTCTCGTTCTCCCGTAAGACCATAAAACCTTAAAGAGTTTCCACTCGCTGGTCTTTAAGAGGGGAAAATGTGTGCAAAGCAAGCAGAATCAGGGGGAGGGGGGGAGCATTTTTTCACAGTGAGGCAATGCCACTCGTGTCATTAGACCGGCGTTCACCCCCTCACCACACACACACACACTCACACACATACGCACACACCGGCACACACACTACGCTGAGGTTCTGTTGTGCTCCCTGCCTCCTCGTCTCGTTTTCACTCTCTGGGATGTGGCGACTGTTTGAAGTCCGGACGACTAAACCCCTCCAGGCTACCCCCCCCCCACACACACACACCATAAATGTTTCTTTTGTGTGACAGAATGGTTAACGTATGGCAAAACAGAATGAGAGAAACATATCAGGAAAGCAAAAAAATGTACATGATTATGTCAGGCCAGAGAATAGCTGGGAAGCACTACACTGGAGCGTATTGAGTGACCTTTTGTTGCTTTTTAGTGATGCGTACCCTAGTGGGTGGGGTCAAGGGGAAGGATGATGTATAAACCTCTCGCTCAGTGTCTTTCACTAGAATAACACCAATGAACAGTTAACATACTGATAACATTTCTACAACACTGAAGTCACTGACTGTAGCCACTGTTAGGGAAATTCTAAAACCATGAAGTTTCCTGGGATAAGTACGCACGGTGATTTTGCCTGCATATCCACCCATATTTATTTGGCTACAATGTAAGCAAATTTTTTGCTCTATGGGATTTGTGCGGTCATAATGTTAGAGCAGAGGTTATGTTAGTGCAGAGATTATGACAGTACGGTGAATGATGTCAGCAACAGTATAAGCCTAGTAGAGTCCGGGCAACTAATTAGCCCATCGGTTTCGATAATGAGTTAGGGAATGAGTGAGTTAGTGACTGTGTGAGTGAGTGAGTGAGTCAGACACTGAGCGAGTGACTGAGTGAATGAGTGAGTGCGTGAATTAGGGAGTGAGTGCATGATAGAGGCAGAGATTGAGTGAGAGAAAAAGGGAGAAAATGAGTGAGTTAGTGAGTGAGTGAGTGAAGGATTGAGAGAATGTGAGAATGCCCGGGAGTGAGGGAGTGAGTCAGAGATTAAGTAAGTGAGAAAATGTAAATGAATGAGTCCATAAGGGAGTGAGTCAGAGAGTCAGAGATTCAGTCCATGAGAAAAGGAAAATGAGTCCACGAGTGAGTGAGTGAGTGTGTGAGTGAGAGAGCAATAGAGACAACCATTTCAAGTGCTCCACTTTCCAGAACTGCATAATGTTATGAACATCAGCAACAAGCAGAGATCTCAGTGCTGAACTTTTAAGGGTAAATAAACTTATTGGGCTCTCTGAGATAAAGAGATAACTCTTTCTGAGACTGCGCTATTTCAGGAAAATAAGGAAGCTGGCAGCCTAAAGTATTTTGACAGCAGGGCTTGTAATTTCACAACAGTATGTTCCCTGTCTTCAAATGGTCACTGCCCTAACTTCAGGTCAAAGGTCAGGTTGAGGTCAGAGGGGCGGGCCAGAGTGAGGGGAACAGCTGACCAGGATGAAAGGGCCTGGGGAAATGATGTCACCGCCGCAGCTCGTAACAAAAGTGTGAGGAGGTATCATGTTGTTGCCCGTGGTAGCGCACATTCTCTCATACTCTCTCTCATTCATACTTTCTGCACTCATTCTTCAGTCATGGGGGGGGACCATGTCGCCCCCAGGGCATAAGACACAGAGCTTTTGTCTGGTTACTTTGGATTACAGCTGATTTATGCCAGGGATAACCATTCGTTTATGCCTCCGGCTGGTGATTACCCATTGAGAACAGTTCAGGTGAAACTGACACACACTGATACAGGCACGCTGACACACCCAGTAAGACACACGGACACACACATACTGTCACACACGGACACACATACATAAATCCAGGAAGCCTTCCAAACCTATCACTCAGCGCCTCTACAGCTATACAATGGACAACTGAAAACTATACAATATACACCGTAGGATATGGGTGTGAGAGTTCGTGTTTGCCCACACATTCTCATCCCGATTCGTCATACAGTGACACTACCAAACCAAGCTTCGATATATTACAATAAAGGAGGCTTTTGGAATGCTTATTTGATGTTTAGGGTTAGGGTTTAAATTAAGGGTTTGGGGTTAGGAGTTAGGGTTCATTTTAAACTGGCATCAAATAAGGACGTCAAAAGCCTCCTTTTTTTGTTTTATATCGACGATTGGTCAGGTAGCGTCACGATATGAGGAGTCAGGATGGGACTGGGCTCTGTATTAAGAGGCACCATGTCTTTGTCAATGATCTAACCAACTGCAGCTGGGCCCAAAAATGGATCACCCACTTCCAAAAAAAGTATTCATTACTTTTACAAGTCCTCATTAGAATCTAATATAAGGCAAGACATTTTACACTATTGGAAAAAGATATTTCTCTGATGCGAATACACAGGCATGGATTACTTTTAACCCTTCGAGCGCTGAAGAAATTGTCAAGGAATTAGAAATGTGATCCTGAGCTGTTAAAAACCTGTCATGTGGCAACTTGTTTAAAATTTGCCACATGATAGGTTTTCAGCAGCATCTGATTTTGATCTCTTACATCACTGGGCAACTATAGTTGCCTATGGCGCTGAAAGGGTTAATATTTGGTTGTGGTGTCTTACAGCTGACAGAGCAGTTAGCGCAGAGCCAGAGGAATGCGCAGTTACTGGTCACTGTCACGAAATATAGGGAAGGTAAAAACATTATCCCAGTTCCATTCGCTGAGTGAGTGACATAAAAATTAAGCCACAATAAATTTCGTTTGTTTTGACTTCGGTAACCATAATAAGAGATTGGCGTATTTTTGCACGACGGTGCAGTATTGACTGCGGTCAGCATGCATCTGGGCTACCCGGCGCGGTTTTTCTTCAACAATCACTGACAGTCTCCCGTCAGACTACGTGATCTACTTCTGGCTAAATGCCTTCCGCTGTCACGTCTGGCAAAGCGGCCAGAACGGGGGCTTCAGACGACCGGGACGGAACGCAAAGGCGTAAACAGCGTAGAACTGAAGGGCATCCCGGTATAAAAGAAATGCGCTTCGAATTTCTTTGCATTTTGTCCTCGGGACAAGACACCAAAAACACTCCATTTCTTTGTGTTGTTGTTGTTGTTGTTCTTGGTTTGGACACCAACTCTAAAGCACTACGTCACCATTTTAACTTAACATATCATCGGGAAACTTGAGAAGCGTATTCTACATATCAGTGCACAGGCATTATTAACTGAGCCCCATTTTACAAAAAGGGCAGAAGAGACATGTATGTCCGCCCGGCACAAACACTCACTAATTACACTCCGTCGTCCCGAGAACGTACTACGTTTGGTTGCTAATCTCTTAAAAATCTTATTATAAACATTGTTCTCCCAAAACAAAGACCCATAAAAAACAGAGTCATTCTAAATAACATAGTGCACTGCAAAAAAAAATGGTTTGTTAAGTCATCTCGCTGCTGTGACTGAGTTAAGTTCGGAGAATGTAAAGAGTGGGGGTTTATCTCTACTCTTCGCGCGCGCAAAACTGAACTCAGTCAAAGCAATTAGATGCCTTTAACAAATCAATTTTTTTTTACAACGGTATTATATCAGGGTCAATATAACCACGAAAGCTGTACTTGTGGCCAGGGTATTATGACTATTACCGCAGAGTGGGTTCTTAGCGGGGCTGTCAAACTGCAGTCCTAGAGGCCTGCCCTGTCAGCTATAGCAGCAGGTCAGCGGAGGCCTCGCCTATCTGAACGCCGCAGAAGGCAGCCGCTATTTCCTGTGTGGTTTCAGCGGCTTCTACAGAACTTCTGGAGTTAATTTCAGTCGACAACTGGTGTATGAATTACACAAACCTTAATTCAGTCCGAAATAAAATTACTCAGCTTTAATTACATTGCCAAAGAAACCTACATGTATCTTGCAGCCTTTTCAGGAAACTAAAAGAGGCATTTAAAAGCAGAGCAAAAGAGATAGATGAAGTGAGAGTGAGGGATAGATAGATGGAGAGAGAGGGAAGGGAACGGAGACAGAGGGACTGGGGGAGGAAAAAAAAGTGAGACAGGGAGGAAACAGGAAGAAACAGCAGGAGACAGTGACTGAGTGAAAACAAGAGCAGGATGAATGAAAAAGGGATACCTGTTTGCAAGGCAGGGGAACAGAGGGATGGGGACATTTACAGAGAGGAGAGAGAGAGGGAGAGAGAGAGAACAAGAGAGAGGTGATGTTTCTCTTGGCTGTACAGTAGAAACGAATGACTGGAAAGTTCTGCAGGAGATATGAAAGATGCACTTTTCCATCACGGACAGCAGAGAGCAAGGAGACGAGGACAAGCAGCACACACACACACGCGCGCGTGCGCGCACGCACTCACACACACACACACACACACACACACACACACACACTCACACACACATACGTGCATACACTCACTCACACACACACACACACACACACACACACATGTATACACGGACACACACACACACAAACACACACACGCATACGTACATACACACACACACGCACACGCACACACACACACACACGTGCATACACGCACACACACACACACATGTATACACGCACACACACACACACACACGCGCGCGTGCGCGCACGCACGCACACGTACACACACACACACACACTCACACACACATACGTGCATACACTCACTCACACACACACACACACATGTATACACGGACACACACACACACACAAACACACACACACGCACACGCATACGTACATACACACACACACACACACACACACACGCACACGCATATTCAGACATAACCTGTCACACATACACACACACACAAACAAACACACAAACAAACATGCATTCAAAAATATGCAGACACAAAAATACTCACATATGCAAACAAACACAAACTCGCACACAAACACCTGCGCAAATACACACAAGTGCACACACACTGTACACATATGCAAGAAAACACATACACACACTCTCTCTCTCTCTCTCTCTCTCTCTCTCTCACACACACACAACAGATTATGCCAACAGGCAACATCTCCAGCACAAGCCCACTGGACCTTTGGCACTGGAAAAATATGAATTATAGAAGCAGAATATGCAGCTAGGCTTGAATGTGCAACCTCAGAAATATAACCATGTGTGCGCATGCAGTCAAATGCACCGCCTCTGGCTGAACACTCCGCAGAACTGCCGTGACACATCAGAAGAAGGGATTTCTGACATGATCTCGGTCAAGTACATACTTAACTGTCAAAACTGTCAACAGTTCTCAGTGAAGCCCCTGTTCTACAAAAAAAAAAAAAAACACACACACAAAACAGATGACATGTACCAGATTAAATCAGTTAGACAGAAGCTCCTCCCCTGTCAGAAGCTCCACCCATTAAATTTGGAGCTCCTCCCACCAAATTCTCAAATCCACTTTCCTCTCTGATTTTTCCATGCATATTGTTGACTCACTTTTTAATCTAAAGCTGATACTTCACCTCATTCTCCTGGTTCAATGTCCTCTGTTTTTCCACTAATGCTCCTTTGGGGAGATAGTTTTATTTTAAACAGAATGGATGTTTTTGTTCAGTGGTATAAAACTTCTTGCAGAGTTAAGTTTATGGGGGACACTTGTAGTTCTAACAGAAACACTGAGAAGAAGTGACGTTAATATGCCAATAAAACTCAATGACCTGGCTGTGTAGAAAAACATCATTACAAGTGAATTCTCTGAGACCTTTTGTAAAAACACACACACACACACGAACGCATACACACACATACACACACACGCACACACCCGCACACACACAAACAAATGCACTGAAATGAGAACATCTAGCACACATATACAAACAAACTCGTGGATGCACAGACACACACAAACACATGCCCTGACACCAAGTGAGAACAGCCTGCACGCACACAAAGACACAAGCACACACACACACACACACACACCTGTACACACATGCCAACAGACAAACACACAAACATTAAACATACACGAACCTAGTAGCAGCCCACACAAACACACCAAACCACACACACACACACACACACACACACACATCTCTTCACCTGACCTGCTTCTGAGTCCAAAAAAGTCAGCGCTCCTGAACGTTCGTCCAAACTTCGCGTCTGTAAATCACACACGGAGCGCCATCAACGACCAAACGAGGAGCCAGCGGCCTTTTATAGACACGCAGGAGCATCCAGGAGGGAAGAGGAGTCTTTCTGCCATTTAAGGGCTGCGTCGCTGTGTGCGCTGGGGGAGCGATGCTCAGGGCAGGTCACAGCATCCCCCCCCCCACAGGAACGACACGACACCCAGCACCTCCAACACTGAGACACTCCGCTTCATTTTCTTCATTAATGTCCAGCCGCACATCCGCTATCTACCCCACTCTCACACAGACACACACACATACGCACCACTCACTTACACTCATACAACCAAACACGCATACAGACACCATTTGTTCACACACAAATACATATGCGCCATTCATTCGCACGCACACGCGCACACATGCACACGCACAGACACCACAGTCCCTCACACAAGCAAACTCAAACAAAACATGACTAATAGACACACACACATCATTTTCACACAAGCACTCGCATACTGACACTCACAAACTGTTCAAACACACACCACACACGCACAACCACACACACACACACACATACACACCATTCACTCATATGCGCACAAATACACACACACATGAACACGCAGACACATTCGTACACACACACACACACACACACACATACACACACACACTCCAGTGATGTAGAGCCCCCACTAAGGCCTGTGCATGTTTCAGGACTGTGTGATGAAGAGGCTATGCCCCCAGCAGAAGCCCCAGTAGAGACAGAGATAACAGGTGAACACCACACCCACAGGCCCAGGCCGGGATTCAACCCCAACCCTTACTGGCTGTGAGGTGATTGCGGGACACCCCTCCGCTCCACACCCAAATATAAAATAATCAGCTCTCTGCGCCACATCTGGTCGGTTACACAGCCTCGACATCACCCAACACACATTCTTTTTTCGTGGTAAGATGGGTTTTGAGGTGTTTAGCACAACATAAAAGTAACATCCCCCCCCCCCCCCCCAAAAAAAAAAAAAACTCCCTTGATAAAAGGGCGAATCGCTCAGTCAGCACATCTCACCCCATAAATACTCGCAGCTGAGGGGAGGACAAACGAACTCTAACAAATCACAGCCCTTTAACAGCGGAGCTCGCGTCTCACAAACGCACTAAGCGGGTCTGCTGAGGTCATACCCAGCTGCCTTCAGTCCCACCCCACACACACACACACACACACACACACACCACTACGCACACACGCGCATTCCACAGATGATCTCAGACTGCCCTGTGTTCCAATATGCTACTGTTAATTTATTTAATTCCTAATGGAGGATGGTGAAGATAATGATGATGATGTTAATGATGTTGATTAATGAATATGATGTCATCAGGCCTCTCGGAGCAGCACGTCATGTATTTGTAAGAGGCGGGGAACCAGGGAGTCTAATATGAACACATTTGTAAAAATGCAGCACTTAGCGCATAGCCGTCCTCTGATGCCATGGAAAATTTAAGAGGGATGTAGGGGGAAATGTCCCTGCAACGTAAAGAAAATGTTTCACGAACGCTTCACCCTCCTCTCTGTGCTGCGGTCTGTTATTTTTCACCGCCACGGCCGTCCTTCCTGCGCAATTCCTAATTAAGCACTCCTAGCCCGCGATCTTCTCAGCGTGCGCTAAGCCAAACAAGGACAGGGCTACGCTGCAGGCGAAAAGCATCTTTCTCTCTGTCCGTCGTTTGCTTCGGACTTTGAGTAACGCTAATTATTGTCATTTTCTGCTATTTTTTTTTTCCCACAGACCAAACACAGACCCCTCTTACTCCCCAACCTTGGCGATAGGCGACCCAAAATTTCTCGGCTAACCAAAACCTGCGATAGTACGAGCCAGACAAGGCCAAACAGCCGTGCGCCGTAAATCTTAGCGTGTGGGAGTAAGCGTGTTAGCAGTGGAGCTGAAGGTTGGCATAAATGATGCTGCCTTGTAGAATCCATCCCGCATGGACAACGCTGGGCCGCTACAACAGGTGTTACGGTAACTCAGTTCTTTGCACAGCAGAATTTGTCATTTACAACCCAGACCAATGCACTCGTTCTACTAATTTAGTCCACCCATACTAGTTTCCTTGGTAGACGATGGACCTGGAAGGGAATTGAGGTCCCAAAACTTTAAGGACATACAGCAGCAACCCGTCAAATATCAAATACTAGTGAGAAAAAGAGGCGAGTGAGCTGATTGGGTCAGGAGGAACCATGAGGTGTAGCTGAGTTCATCTCTGTATCATAGGCCTGTGTTCCAGGTAGAAAGTAGCCAGTGTGGAGATTTATCGATTGATCATGTTTTAACAGCACCCTCAACTCTTTTACGAATTATAATGTACAACCCCAATTCCGAAATAGTTGGGACGAAGTATGAATTGTGAATAAAATCAAAACGCGAAGAATTTCAAATCACACCAGCCAGTATTTTATTCACAATAGAACAGAGATAACACAGCAAATGTTGAAACTGAGAAATTTTGCAATTTTATCCACAAAATGAGCTCATTCCAAATTTGATGGCTGCTACAGGTCTCAAAAAAGCTGGGACAGGGGCCTGTTTACCATGGTGTGGCATCCCCTCTTCTTTTTAACACAAAGTGCAGGCGTCTGGGCATTGAGGAGACAAGTTTTCTGAGTTTAGCCATTGGAATTTGATCCCACTCTTGTGTAATACAGGCATCCAGCTGCTGGAGAGATTTGGGTCTCCTTTGACGGACTTTTCGTTTAATTATGCGCCAAATGTTCTCAATTGGTAGAAGATCAGTACTGCAGGCAGGCCAGTTCAGCACACGGACTCTTGTACTACAAAGCCATACTAGCTGCAGTATGTGGTTTTGCATTGTCCTGCTGAAATACACAAGGCCTTCCCTGGAATAGATGTCATCTGCAGGGGAGCATATGTTGCTCTAAAACCTTTATATACCTTTCAGCATTCGTGGTGCTTTTTAAAACATGCAGGTATCCCACACCATATGCACTAATGCATCCCAATACCATCAGAGATGCTGGCTTTTGAACTGAACGGCAATGACAGTAGGGGTGGTCGTCTTTCTCCTCTTTAGCCCAGAGGACACAACGCCCATGATTTCCAACAAGAATGTCAAATTTGGACTCGTATGACCACAGGACACTTTGCCACAGTCCATTTTAAATGAGCCTTGGCCCACAGAAAATGGCAGCGCTTCTGGATCATGCTCAACAATGGCTTCCTTTTTGCAGGAGAGAGTTTTAGGTGGCATCTGTGGATGACACGGCGGGCTGTGTTTACAGACAGTGGTTTCTTGAAGTATTCCTGGGCCCGTTTAATAATGTCAATGACAGAATCATGCTGGTGAGTGATGCAGTGGCGTCTCAGGGCCTGAAGATCATGGGCATCCAGTAAAGCTCTTCGGCCTCGTCCCTTACGCACAAGGATTTTTCCAGTTTCTCTGAATCTTTTGATGATGTTATTCACTGTCGAGGATGAGACCTTCAAAGCCTATGCAATTTGACGTTGAGGAACATCGTTTTTAAAGTATTCCACAATTTTTTTACACGAACCTTCACAGGTTGGAGAGCCTCTAGCCATCTTTACTTCTGAGAGACTCAGCCTCTCTAAGACAGCACTTTTATAGCCAATCATGTTACGCACCTGATGCCAGCTAATGTAATCACTTGCTAAATGTTCTTTCAGCTGATTCTCTTATATATTAATTGTTTTTTCAGCACTTTTTTGTTTTTTTTTTTGCCTGTGTCCTAACTTTTTTGAGGCCTGTTGCAGCCAGAAAATTTGAAATGAGCTCATTTTGTGGATAAAAATGTAAAATGTCTCGGTTTCAACATTTGAAATGTTATTTATGATCTATGGTAAATAACATATTGGCTCATGTAATTTGAAAGTCATGGCATTTTGGTTTTATTCACAATTTACACTTCGTCCCAACTATGTCGGAATTGGGGTTGAACAAGTTGTCATCTTGTTACCAATGTAGGGATCAAAAACTCACACACTAAAACATAAAGGTCACTTTAGAGCATCCAATCAGCCTAGTATGGATGTCTTTGGACAGCGGGAAGAAAGTACCTGGACAAACGTGTAAACTCCACACAGAGAGGTCCAGGCTGGAATCAAACCCACAATCTCCCCGCTGTAAAGCAACAGTGACACTGCGACACTAGTACAGGGAAGCCCAAGAGATTCAACATGACACAGAAACAGGAAAACTCAGGAGAAAAGCCATGCATGTGCACAGAATGAAAGTAACTGTTGACCACTCTCTGTCTCCATACATACCGAGTGTCAAGTCTCTCTCTCTCACTTTTTGAACACAATCATACAAAAACATAAATACATAAATAAATTTAAAAAAAACCTTCAAGTTCGCTTTCTCTAATACTGTAACTCTCCTTCCTACAATGAATCTGACAGGTTGACAGATCTGTCCATCAGAGGAGCTCTGGCAAGGCCTGCCCGTCACGAAGCTGGTAGGCTGGTCCAGGGGGCCAGGCAGGGTGGGTGGGGGGGAGGGCATCAAAGCCTGTTAGAGAGAAAAATTCCTCTGCCCATCCCCCCATCCTTCCCCTCCTCTCTTTCCCCCAGTCTCCCTCCTCTTTCCCAAATCCCCTCCCTGACTTCAATTTCAGTTCAGTGACGAACAGATTCAGAAGCGCTGAACGAACCGCTTTCTCACACAGTGCTCTTTAACAATATATATTTAATTCATTCCCTACGGGAAGCCGCTGCCAACGGCACGGCGAGTTCTACCATTCCCTACGGTACGCCGGTGCCAGCGCCGTGAATGACCATTCGCAGTCCGATGAAAACACGAAATAAGTTGACGATCGCTGAGATGGGCCACCTGTACTTCAATACTTTATATTGTGTCATTTTCTGGAAAAGTATTTCGTACAAACGTGACAATTTTATATCAAAGCATTCCATAGGGAATGAGTTAAGATTGAGTACTTGTTTTAACGTACTGACCTGAGGTATTACTGAATCCAACCTTGGTGTTTTCCTGAGCAGCGTTGAATTGCACATACCCCAAGTACTGTGAGATCGTTGCCACAACATTGAGGGATACTTCAGTATTCTCTTTCTCACAGTACGCCCTCAAATGCTCATTGCCATATCCATGGGAAAGAGGTGAGGGTGAATATTTTCCCTCTTTAATTGCATGCAGCTCAATGAGGAAGTCGAATCACACTGCAGCTCTATCGTGCCATCGGACTACCTGCCTCGTGCGGTTTATGGACTCCAGACAGTGAGGTTTTCATTAAAACATCATCAGGGCTCATTAATGTGAGTGTAGAGGTGGGTAAAAATCACTCCACATCAACACAGTGATGCATCATTGAACCCCAGCCATTAAGAAATGCATTACGTAATCACACACTGGACAGCTCGTGCACGCACAAATGCACATGCACACCCATTCAGACGAGCCCACAAGCCCAAAACCATGCATGCCCACACAAGCGTGCACACACACCACACATACACACACACACACACACACACACACACGCACGAGTATGCACACGCACCCATGCACGCACACTCACTGACTAACATTCTCTTGCCTCGGCCTGAAAACAGACTCATCTGCTGTCAAGTATCGGTCTGAATCACTGGCCTGCGATAACAAAGCGATCCTGATTTTTGTGTACTCTGCAGGTGTCCCTTATCAATCTGTTATTACAGTTCTGTTAACTTTCCCTTTTTTCCTTCGGTTTTCGAAGCCAAAGCTGATTCAGGCAGATGTCCCAGGTGTTAATGAGATAAGTCACCCCAAATCCCCCACATACCCCGTGCTGCCAGATTTTAATCAGTTCCCAACATTTGTCTTTGTTCTTTTTTCACATTAGAGCAACTGTCCAAAAAATTGTCATACACTGACAGGTGCTGATCTAGGATCAGATTTCCCTGCGCCACCTCATAACCATCTCCATATTGGGCTGAGAGGCAAAACTGATCCCAGATCAGGCTATCTCACTATCTTATAAATGAGGCCCATTGTAAAAATCCAGTATGTGGAGTCACACAAGGAGACCAAAACACAACGATGACTGGAACCAGCTGCTGCCATCCACTTGACGCCGCTTTTATTTTAGTGTGAAATTACACACCATCAGAGACCAAAGGAGAGCTTTTCATCGGGTGCTGAAAAAATTCATTCAACAAAAGTGACAGTTTGCTATTGTTTGTGATAGCTTTCAAACCACACCTCACCTCGGCTATCAACATCGGAAACAGTACCTGCATAATTTCAGTCTCACCGACGAAACAACTCATCGCCCGTAAGTCGCTTTCGTCAAAACCTCCTGGCACAAAAGCCCACACACTGTCGTGCACACTCCGCTATTACAGCTAATGCTTACAGAATCGTAACAGCGTTGAAGCTACAGTGCAGCTAAGCTGAGAGACTCCAGAAAGTTCCGGAGCGTGTTTGTGAACCCAGCTGCGTTGCTCCAGAGCGGTTTTAATTTGGCTTGTATTGGGGGTTTGAGGACATGGAACACGCAAGTCTATCTCGCCATCTTTCTGCCTGTTTTATATATTTTCATTTGTTTGACCTCGTAAAAGCAGCCTGGCTGGCTCTCCTTTTTTTCGTACCAGGATGCCAGCAGATTGATGATTTTGCTCGAGTCGTTGCCAAACCTTTAATGGGTTGTTAACAACACGCGCGTAACAAGTTAGGACGCGCCGCCTCCTGTTGCAATCTAGGCGCACGACACGACACGTTCAGCATCCCTTCACATAGGCGTAAGCTAGGTGTGTCCTCCACTACAGAGAATGATTCCAAAAGGAAACCTGCGATTCTATTGAAGAACATAATCTAGTTCAAGGGTTCTGTGCCGGGCAAATCGAAAATGGGCTCCATACCAAAGTTCAAAAGGTTCCTTTATGAAAACAAGGGTATCAGTGAACATGGAACAAGGGTATCTCTGAACATGTCACTGTAGAATGTCAAAGAAAACATTAAGGTCATGTCTAAGAAAGTCAGTAGACAGATAGTATGATGATGTGATTGCTATAGCATTTGAACTGCCTACAAATCAACCTTTGTTGAAAGTCAACCTTTATATTTTTAAGATTTTATTTCTTGTCCGTTGAGCATCTACAAATGGACCATCAAAATAAAATGGTACCAAAACAAGCGAAGAGCCCATACCTCTGAGTGTACCTGCCACACTTTGATCCCCAGGCAACTGCTGCAGGTAAACCAGTATTCTTACATTGGTGACAGGTATGAGGGAGCCATTATTCAACATCAGCCAGTCGACAGCTCTTATCTTTAACCTTGGCAGCTGTCGATGCCGTGACCCTGACATCAACGTCACCCGTGAGTCAGGTAGCTCACTGAGTTTAGAGAGAGTACCCATGGGGATACGGGGAGGGCATGATGTTCTAAGGGGTGGGGGGGGGATGATGGTTTGTCTGTACTGGTGAGCCAATGTTGTACCAACATGCACAGCTACAGCGTCAGAGGGAACAGCATGACTCTGTAGAGGTGAGTATGTACGTGCCCAAATGCGACTGCACTCGCAGGCACAAACACACACGTGCACAGATTCTTATGCATACGGACACACACAACCACGCACAGACGCTCATACGTGCACACTCACGCGTATGCGCGTGCACATTGCACACAAAGACCAACAGACAGATCCTCACACATTAACCCACTCAAACACACACGCGCTTGCACGCACACACACACACGCACACACACACACACACACACATACACACAGTTGAAGGTGGAGCATGTGGAGTGAATTAAGGACAGTCTGAGCCAGGTCCTACTTCACCCCGACTCCATCCCTGCTCAGCCTGTAGACTGAAGTAAAAAAAAAAAACACCCTCCGCCTAAGACCCCCAACGCCTGCAGCCCCTGCACTTATGACCTCTGACCCCAGTCACATGAGCAGCTCAGCCAATCGTAACTTTGCCAATGAAACAGTTACATGATCAAGAACAGACATAACTGAAAAGGAATTGAGAACCCTTTTAATTTTTGCCATGGTATATATATTTTGGAAACCAAGATGCACAATGACAAAAGGCAATGTTTGATAAATACTGATTGCTTCTATTTAAAATTCTAAGTGCTTTAAAAAGGGAATTTACTTGTTACAACTGATTTACATCAGAAATTTCTAAAAGGAAAGCAGAATCGAAACTCTACACAATATTAGATCCTGCGTGCCTACACTAGACTATCTTTTGCAATTGGGTACTTACAAAGACTAGCGTAGGCACTGGGGCATCCCATTGACTCCTTTAAGAGGATTTCTGAGATCTCGTCTTACGCCTTCAAAACACCACGGGTCCTCCCAAACCGGCAAAAAAAACCTTGTTAGGACTGTATCTCACCACATGTCTCCTTATACTGTCCAAACTTCACCAGCAAATCCATTAAGTACATAATTGTCCACTTCAAGTAAACGAGAAATTGAACTGCCACATAAAATGGCAGTAAAATGGCAATGCAAGTACCCGATTGCAAAAGATAAACTAGCGCAGGCACGCAGGGTCTAACACAATATGAAGGTGCGTGTGATTTGCAAGAGAATATATTGTGCATAATTCATGTTTGTAAGCACATTATTTTAAACAACAAAGATTTTATGCAAAATGGATGAAGTTCTTTCAACCCTAACTGTGGGCAGAGGTATTCGGGTGGCGTGGTGACAGACAGCCCGAGGTCACAGTTATCAGGGAAGGGCAGGTCTACAGTCCGCTGGGTCTCAATGCCTTCTTTGTGTGCCCACACTGCCAGTAACAGAGACACATGACCAACAACAAAGATTTATACGCCTCTCCTCACCTCAGCCCCGCCCCTTTACGCCCATCTGTAACACTACACTGCTCTACAATTCAGGCTGTAACTGTTCTCTCCACTATAATTCCAGCCATAATTCTATTCTGCTCAACGGTTCCTGACTGTAACTCTATTCTCTGCTAGCATTCCTCACTGTAACCCCTTTAATCCTTTGCGATTACTCACAGTAATACAATTCTCAACAATTCCTGCTGTGACTCTAATTGTCCACTGCTACTAACGATATTTTCCTCAGCGATTCCCGATCGAGACTACATTCTCCTCGAACATTCCTGCTGTAACTCAATTCTCCTGTACCACTCCTGCCAGTTGCTCTATAATCCTCATTCCGCACTGCAACACTATTCTCCTCAACCATACTTGGCAGCAAGAGTTGAACTTCTACACCATTCTTGCTGGTAACTTTACCCTCTTCTTCAGCGAAGCACAGCCTGCACACCACACAACAGCCATGTCCCCAACTGCTCAAAACAGGCCCTAATTTCCCAGAATTCAATTTTCCAACAGCTCTGTGACCACCAGCTACATGCCTCCTACACACCTAATGATTTTCCACATCAGGGCTGAAAAGGTGAAATTCCACCAGTGTGATGAAAAATACTCTGTAAATACAAGAAATATGGTTCACAGCTTTTTTTTTGTACCTGGAGAACTGAATTTTTATGAAAAAGCTTTCATTTTAAATCAAAGCACCTAACATTTATTTTCAGGAATTTATGTGTGCAAAATGTCAAAAAATGAAGAATCGAAAATTAAATCATGCAGATCTCCTTGTTGATAAGCAACAGCAGGTATGGAGGAAATACTCCAATAAAAAAATAAATATTAACTATATTTTTGTTCTCAAAATATGTTTAAAAAGGAAAATGTTAAAATCTGTTTCCTCATTATTCATATTCTAGAGAAGTTTTTCAAAAACACAGCAAAGCATCAGTCTTCGCCTGCTTTTTATCTAGTACAAGAGAAACTTCCTGAATCTCAAACACTATAAAGCCTAAGACTATGGTTCAATACTTTATTAAACCAGGTAAGTTCCATAATGTAAATCCCACAATACTGTTGTTACCTCTGAGGGGCTTTGTGATCAAAGAGGTTTTCATGGAAGTCAATGAGATTGACTGAAATGAAATGAAGTGAAATTGAGTGTATGAAAGGGGCAAGTGGAGAAAGGGTGAGGGGCAAAGGGGTAATATGGAGGTATGAAGGTATGGAGTACCCCCCCCCCCCCACACACACACACACACACACACACACACACCATTGTAAAACAGAGCTTCCTGGTAATCAGACACAATGTCCGTCTGATCACTCTGCACTTGCAGCTCACTTAGAACTGAAAAAATTTCACAGCTCAGCAATAACAGACCCCAGGAATCAGCCCCAACACCCCTCTCACCCATCATCTATTGCACTGCACTGATGATTCCCTATTTTTCCTCAGCTCACCAGTTCCTTTTCCGCAAAGCTGAAGTTTTTTTTTTTTTTTTTTGTGGCTTTTTGTCTGTTTTTTTCCCACAGTGCGCTAACTGCCATCATGGTCTATGCATTGCAAACTATAGTCACTCACTCATTCACTCACTTACTCGTGGACGTTTAGTAGGGACACTAAGTTACTAAGTCATTATGCACCGTGGGTCTGCAACTCTGCACGGTTTTCTGCTTGTTTTCCATCAAGAGTCTCCCTGAACTTTCAGCTGCAGCTCTCAGAACTGTAATTGTGGTCCTGTCTTAAGCTGAATCGCTGCCTTGAAAAACACAGGGGTTCCTAACCTTCCTAAATCTGTGGCCCACCTGCTGGGATGAATGTATTTAGAGGGAAATCATTACCGAGAAAAGACAGTTTCCCACACCACTGGCACGTTACTGCAGCCCTGCTAGTACAACACAGAGGCCAGGCATCAAGCAACTATTGCCTATCTGATCACTGTCCTGGAAAAAAAATGGTTCCAACAAGAGCCCCATGATTCTGCAGAGGAACCCTTCTATTGCAAGGGCACTTTGTAGGGCAATACAGTTCAGTGGGGAGAAGGGTTCCACTTCATATACTACAGTGCTAGAAAGCCTTTTTTTAAAGAGTAAACAGTGCTTGTTGGCACACCTGCAGCACAACGCCAGTCCACTAGCCACAGATCCATACTGACTGCTCCCGTGTTTCAGGCAAACAAAGGATCTTTAGCTTGTCGGTGCCCTTTTGGAGTCCAGAGTACTGGGTTAGCTGGATAAATGCACTGAGTAAAACCAGAAACTGCCCTAATATGCAACATGGACTGATTGATTCTTTATTGTTCAATGACACTTTCACCAGTTTTTTGCTATCGCAAATCAACAGACTATTCATTCATACCAATAAGCAATTAAGAGTCTCCAATTAGCCTCATGTGCATGTCTCTGTACTGTGGGTGGAAACCAGAGTGCGCAGAGTAAGCCCACAGCAATGCCAGGAGAGCATGCAAACCCGGCACAAAAAGGCCCCAGGCCAGATTTGAACCCTCAGCCTTCTTGCTGCAAGGCAGCAGCACTACCCACTGTGGCACTGTGCCACCGAAACTGGAGTAAACGGAGCAGTTTGGTTCCACAGAGTGAATTCATCCAGGTGACTTATTAACATAGCTTTATAAAATAAGCCCCTGAGGTACCTTGCTGATTGAACCCTTTAGGTACCCTGGCTCCAGTTTAGTAAAATGATGTGGTCTAGTGTCGATGGAGGACTGGTAGTGGAAGGTAGAAGGGGGGTTGGGGGGGCGGGGTATTTATGGTAAAGGGTTACTGATGGGCTAAGTTGATGTTTTGGTCCTCTGAAAGCCAGTTTCTCGATCACCTGGACTTTCCGCAGCAATGGCCGAGGTGCCATGCTGTATTACATCCCTGGTGCCCTTTCAGAGAATCGGCTCGGGCTGGATCTTCACCAAAGCACCAGAGGGAGCGAATGAAAGAATGCGACTGTGCGGTCAGGACGCACCAGAACCGCGCAGCTGAGGCAGAAGAGAGGGTGGGGGCGTGTGTGTATGTGTTTGTCCGTGTGTGTGTATGTCTGCGTGTGTGTGTGTGTGTGTGTTGGGGGGGTGCAACAGAATTCCACCCATGAACTAGAGGAGGAACTGAGACTTGTTTTTTTTTTTTTTCACATTGGTTCATACAGTGTTCCATTTCATCATAATCTAAATAGGACTGTGTTAAAAAAGCATGGCTGTAAAAATAACAAACAACACTCATTTGGGGACGAGCGGAGAGTGTCACAGACAAGCCGCGGCTCCAGAGAACGTCAGATTTACAGGGCCAGCAAGGGGGCAGGGAGAGAGGGATGTGTGTGAGAGAGAAAAAAAGACAGGAGAGAGAAGGGACAGAAAGAGAGGGGGTAATGAGGTGGAGAGAGGGAGAAAGGGGGATGAGAGAGAGAGAGGGGAGGGAGGAGAGAGGAGGTGGGGAGACAGGGGGAAAGGGAGATCGACAGGAAGTGAAAGGGAAGGAGTGAGAAGACAAAAACTACAAACATTAATATGTGTTTATGCATGTGTGTTCATGGGGGGTTCATGGATTAGGTTTGACCTAGATTGCAGAAACCCCCTTGACAGTAGCATAGTCAATAGTGAACTCACTGTTTCACTACAGTGACAGAAACAGTTTATAACAGGAGTAAACACATTTCAAGCACTCACACCAGTCCAATGCCAGAATGTGCTCAGTTTTTACAGGGCAGACAATCCAAATCTTCATCTGTGTGTACTCATACACGCATCAAAATGTCAACTGTTCACTCAACCGTAATAGAGTAACTATACGTCTAATAAGGACCATATGTACTCTGTAAGAAGTGATTTAACGCCGAGCGTTTTACAATGTACACACAAGCAATGTATTGTGTTTCTGACCCATAAATCCTTGCCGCGCAGTGTGCAGTTGCTCCTTTGTTGTTTATGGAACTCACTATTTCCCCCATATATAACCCTGCTTTTAGGAGAGCCCCACAGACCTCTCTACAGCGAAGGCTACAGGCCTGTCCACATGAAGAACAATAACAATAGCGAGGCCTTGTCTTAAAAATCATTCTCAGACAAAGTCCACACCACAATTTTAATGACAGCAACGGTGCTGAACTACATCACTTGCATCCTTTACCAAGTACAAAATCTGTACCTCATTCCATTTACGCGGCCTCCTGTATGAACATCCTGTTTCTTCAATTAAACAAGACAACATGGTCATCACTATTTCCCGCCACGATCAAGGGCCACAACTTTGGAAATAAATACGCTTCGATATCCATTTTTGAACGCCACACAGATCAACACTAGCTATTGAGCACTAAAAAAATTGACCCATGTGACTGTCAAAGTTTTCCAAGTAACTTGTCTCCATCGAAAGTGTGATGGACTGAGGGAAGGAATTCACTTCACTTCGAGGTACCGGATAATAACTTATTTACAGGCAAAAGAAGCATATCACGGCCCACACCTACCCCACCCCAACGAAGTATGCCTCTGTTTTTAGGTGCTGGATACAGTGCTGCGTGAAGTTACAATCTTAGCTCTCTAACCACCAAACTGATAACTACCGTGAGACGCTACAGCACCTACCAATCACAGGGGTAGGCATTGGGAGAGAATGAGAGAGAAAGAGGAAAAGGGAAGGAGAAGGAAGGACAAACGCATCTGCAAGCGCAAACTCGAGAGACAGAAATAACTGCTCTCTCTTCCGGTCGGCACGCTCCATTCTCCAGTTTCGGTCGCACCGTGTAATTACAACGGTGCAAAGTGTTAAAGACCGTCCGTTATCCTTCCTCAAAGTAATCTGAGAGGGTTATGCCTACCGGGCGCATGTTTGCGCCAGCGCAGACGGGGAAACAAGACAACAACAAAAGTGAAGAGTTCAGTGAAATGAATCGCGGTCATGAAAAGTGTGATTTGTTGCCTATACGTGGCTGCGGGTTCATTTTCGTCGCTGAATGACGCAACAGTTGTGCTGCCCGAGGTTTCATTGCACTTGCAGAATCAATTCGCTAGACGCTGCATAAAGTTTAAACCCCAACAAATTTCAATAACCACTCAACACCGTTTTGCTCCCAACACATAGAAGTATAAACTTCTGAACTTTCTTTCAAACCCCCCATCTTGAGGGCATCTGGTGTAAATTGATCCGTTATGAATGATATCAAAGAGAAGACGAACCCTGGCGCGTGGGTCATTCAGGAGGCTCGTCTTTGATCTGATTGACCTCGCAGTCGCAGATGTCAGATCGCGCAGATGTCAGATCATTCCCAAAGCAAAAAAAAGACTCATGTCCTTCCTCATGTCTCAAGTTCCCTTCATGTGGCTATGCATAACCGTTAATTGGACTACTTTACGCTTAGACTCTCTCAATGCAACTTATAGGCTACGTCAATTCATCAACCCCCCCCCCCCCCCCCAAAAAGAGCAAATCTGCTATTTCAGATGTCATAATACGGCTCTAAGACGACTTAAAAATGCACGAATTAAAGTAAAATGCCCTCTGATGATCAAACACATTATAACTCAGTTTAGTTAGGCCACCTAAAGTAAACTGTGCGCGCACTGTAACCTATCTCGGTACTACAGTTGTGTGGACCGATGCGATTTACTGATCGCGGATGACCGTATCCTTAGAAGTTTCTCGACTTGACCGCAGTCAGTAATTGTCCACATTTGCTTTTATTAGGCTGCATATTTGCGCACTAATAACGGGTTTGGTTTATATTGTTGTTTCGCCATTGCGTTTCACAACAGCTGTAATATTAATGGCACAAGGTCGTTTACACATCCTACCGCATCTTTTGCTATTTCTTTCCCCATTCATTGAGCAGCAATTACTTCGGTCACCACGGATCCCGTCTGGACTCAGTTGCCTTTGAAATAGCCTACTCAGCCTATTGAGTTGCAGCTCAAGGAAACGCACGTCCACATCGTCCGGGATATAATTCATCAACCAAAGATTCATAAAGCTGTTCGCGACTGCACATCTTGCAAATGCTTGCTACCTGGAATTGCCAAATAAAACCCAGTGGGTAAAGAAAATGATTCAGCTGACAACATAAATGAAACATAAACTGACAATCATAAAGGAATAAATTATATTCATGGGGGCAACAATATATAGGCTAATAAGCGATCGATGGAGGAAACAGAGTCCCACTCAACAAGGTCAAACTCGATCATTTTAAAGTATTGTGAAATTGCATAAAAACATCAAACAAGAAGTTTTTTTTTTCTTACCCGGTGTAACGTCAGACACTTCAGTCTGGTCCTCTGTTCCGACTTTGGAAAAGCAGCCCTTCCCGTTTCTAGCACCCTCTCCAGACATTTAAACCCGGCGGCGTGCAAGCCCTATCGCTACTCCGAGTGGCAAATATACGCGTACAGTACTTGGGCCTGCTTCCCTTACCGTGAAATCTTCGACAATGAAAAATAATTCACTGGCCCGAGCGCTCCTACAGCATCGAGGAAGTCCGTGAGTCACAAGATCCCGCCCTGTTCGCAAACTCTGCCTCCCCCGACCTACAGACGGTGATGGAAGCGCAGTTTTGCGAATTTAGCGCAGGGATCAGGGGTCTTATTCATAACAGTCTGTATGGTTTTGTAAAGAATAAAAGAAAAACTGCGATTAGGAAAAACCGGTAAGCTGAACAACGGTCAATTCTTATTTAATTAATCAGGATTAGCCTGGAATTTTTCTTATTTGCATAATAATATTAATTAGCCCACGTCTAATCTTAGGTTAAATTTGTTTAATAAATCCCCGATCCGCAAAGAAATTGGCGTGCGCATCATTTCTGTGCCTGAGCGCGCAACGCACCGTCAACACGAGACCCCAGATCCTTGCACTTCTCTCACCGTTCGAGAATGACATTAAGCGAAGACCTCTGAACCATGTCGCCTGAATGCTTTAAGTGTCAAATTTTTGATAACCTAACTCACGGTATAATCGAGCATAAGCCACAGGACTGCAAAAATAAATAAACAAATTATAAATAAATTACAACCACGGTCCCCACAGTTTTCTGGAAAAGGAGGGGTTAATTTGCATGAACAGTCATTCATGCATTGCAATTGCCGGAGGCGACTGAGATGCAATCAAAGAAAATAAGATTAAGTTTTTGATTCACAAAAGCACTGGATCTTGGTACTTGCTATCTATCAGCATCCTTTGTCTGACCACTTGAATCTGAAACAATCATTTTCTTTAAAGGAGAAAGAAGTGCATAATAGAATTCATCAGAGCAATTCTCAGCTTAAGTTGTCAGTTTGATCTCGGTGCCGGGACATATTGGGAAAGAAATCTCTGACACAGAGATGATTGCCTATATTCCTCGAGATCAACAGTCAGAAGTTTCTTCCCAGTGTTGTCCTGGTGTATTGGGTTGAACTTGGGGGCAGGCGTTTAATTTCAGTTTTAAAAGTGTTTACGCTGGCATTAATGTCATTCTCGAACGGTGAGCAAAGTACGTAGATCTGGGGTCTTATTTATTAATAGAGTATTGCCTGTGCGTAGGGCTTTGTGCTAAGTTGATGTTAACACCGTCTGTAGCATTGGAGGGGAAATGCACCCCCACTGCTATGACCCCAATGACAAAAAAATAAAAATAAAAAAAATAAAATCCATAAATAAACAATTTCGTAGTGAATTCCCTGTTGATCAACTCCCTTGCATAAGAGAGTCTAGAATTTCCATTGTCATCCAATCAGAGCGATACACTGCGGGTAGCAGATGAGTGGGTAGTTAATTGCCGCGGGGATATATATTTGTTTTGCAGTCGTTAAAGGCTCAGCATCAGAACTGTTTAAAGCTCTCTGTTTTCCCTGATGACAGATGATTGCCGTATATTTCGAAGCCAAGCGTCTCCTCTCAGGCTGGAGAAGCTTGCCAAGAAGCTGAAAATATAAACACTGTCCGTACACAGTAAGGAAAACCAGCGCGCCTTTGGAAACCGGCTCAAATCAACAGCTCCACTCCCAAATTTAGGCATGATCTGTGATGTTCTCATTCTGCTCTGCAATACCCTCTCACTGCCCTGCTTCCACATTCTCTTTGCCATGTCACCTCAGAGGAACCCTTTTTAGCCCTTGAAGGAACCCTCTGTCATAGGTGTGAACTACAGTGGGTTCCTCTATCAAATCACAAGGTTCCTGCCAGCAATCAGTTTTATTTTCAGAGCGCAAATTTCACAATCATTTCAGAACTTCTTTTCTCTTCTCCTCTCCCTGACGGAAGGAATGACTATGCCTTGTCTCGAGTGTATTTGTTTTGGATGCCACCTTTGGGAATGACAGATGGGGGAAATCTTTAAGGACCTTTGCCCTGTACAGGTAGTGGAAAATGCTGACACAAGCACTGTTCTGAATCATGTCACAGTTCCAGCTTACTGTGTTTTAGTACTTACATGGCACCAATGTTCCAATAAAGGGCTGAGAGGCCTGGTCCTGTCACTCGTGTCTGGCCCCACCGTAGCACACCTGAGCACACAGTAACTGATACGCAAACTCCTCCCCCCTGCTATGGTCACACAACAATGGACCTCAAAGGAACGCGTGTCATCTGTAAGTGGTGATGGAAGTGATAGGGATGGTTGTTACTGCAGAGAGAGAAGGGAAATATTTCAGTCGCTTAAGGCCCGTTTCCACCGAAGAAGTTCCTGGTAGTATTTGGGGGGCAGGAACTACTACAGGAACGTCCTCTCACTCGGCCCTCTCAACTGCCCTGTCTCCATCGAGATGCCGCAGTAGGAGAACTCCTTTTAGAAATACGACCCCTCGTCGTCTACTGAGTTTTTAAAATGCCGGCTATTTTGTCGCTTTTTGTAGAGGTTACGTCCCGCCCTGAGTAAATCCAATCAGCGCCAAGTAAACCCCAAGCCCCACCCAGGAGTTTTTCTGGGCCGTGCAGAGAGCACCTACTCTGAGGCAGGGACTTTTTTTGCCCCTGTAACAGTTCCGGTACTCTGTCCTTCGGGGGTGGTTCCAGCGACGGAGACACGCAACAACGGCCCCGGCCCGGTAAAATTACCCTGAAGTTCCTGCGGTGGAAACGGGCCTTTTGACACCCCCCACCCCCAATACTCAACTCAACAGCCCCCAAAGCTAGAGGCCACATAGAAGAAAATAGGTAGCATTCTGACAGAAGCCCGAAGCCACTGAGAAAGTGCAGTTTCAATTCTGCGTGTATGTGGCAAAGAGCATTGCCAAAGTTTGCATTTGTCTTCAGCCGATCAATGCCTGACAATGCCTATCTGATTGGTCACTGGCTGTGAGCTCTATCACAGCCAGTGACTGATAAGTTATTGATTTTTTGCTCTGTATCACGCCCAGCAACCAATAAGTTGATCATTGTTTAAATCCGTTCATGTAACAACAAAATTACATGGAGATTCTGTTGCATGCAGCTTGAAGCCTTCCACTAGTTATGTCAAAGAACCTCTATGTAAAGTCAGGTGACGGTTGCTACAGCAGTATTAGAATGTAAAGCGAGTTTTGAGCATATAGAGTATGTGTGATCTCTTCAATGAAAACCAAGAACAGAAGCGCAGTCAGTCAGCTTTAGAGAGTGAGGCAGTGTTTACGGTCCGAATGTGGTTCCGCTGTAGGTCAGTGACCGGACATGAGGGTTGCATTCCAAAGCGGCATCCAGATATTTTTTCCCATTTTTCCTCTGAAACACTGACTCTAGATCAGTTGATGTGCGGTCACTGCACTGTACTGTCCATCACTGGCCACAGACCTCAGAACAGACCGTAGCGAGGTGGGCAGCCTTGGCCCACGGGTGGGGTTAGGAATGTAACTGGGAGAAGGCTTCAGCCTGGAATGTCCATTTGAGGCGCGAGTTATAACATCATTATAATTTTCATCTCTAAAAATATGGGCATTTTACATCTGTTTTGACTGTGTTGGCGAATCATGGGTTTTAGATTCAAGTCAAATAAAAAAGAAGAAAAACAAGCGATCATCTTAGAGCAGAGCTCAGACTGCAGAAGGGATATGCTGTCGTTCTGTGAAAATGCAAAAATGGTGTGAGTGAGACAAACAGAAGAAAGAGTGAGTTACTCTTCTTTCCTACCAGATGCACAGAATAAACCTCAGTGCTGGTGGACAACCGTGATGAGCAGCAGGTTTTAGGATGTTGTCATTTGGTCAGGTATAATTTTCTTGTTAACTGCAAAATAATTCACAAGTTAATCACACAAGTTGCATCAATGTTCTCCAATGACAGATGTGAATGGGTTTTGCAAACAGTAACTTTATAAGCCAGAAAGCTGCGGGTTAACTGTTGAATTTCCTCCCATAGAATTAGCTCATTTACCAGAATTTGTACCCTTGGTGCCATCATTTGGCCATTTAGTTTAGACTAATTACTCTCATTACTCTGGTGTCTATGATCTATTTTCATGTATAAGTAAAGCTGTCCTGTGCTTCTCTCACGTCACTGTCGTAACATTTGAGAGGCTGAGGGTTTATTCATGTACCTTTTCTGTTAAAATCGTTCCTTTGAATCCCTAGTTTTGATCATTGCCTTCTGTTCGTCAGCTCATTTGCTTACAGGTTTCCATTTTCCGAGCACGGTTTTCTCAGCTGCTTGAAGCATTTTGGGACTGAAACATTACCTTTATTAGGAATAATGCTGCAATTGCACTCATTCCCGAAAGGAGACACTGTTTATTAAAGCTTGGAATCCACTTTTTCTGACATTACAGGTGATTGTGGATGAGATATGAGAACTATGCCAAAGGAAGAAGAAATGATTTGTTCAGCTTCTAGGTATGTGTGACTATAAACAAATGAACAGTTAAAGTGCTTGATTTTACCATCAGTTCAATTTTTTCTGGGTCATTCCATTTTAATGTCAGCACCCAGTCGACCTCTCAGGATCCCATGTTTTCATTCATTCATTCATTCATTCTTTCATTCATTCATCATTCAATTAGTCATTAATTAATTCATTCATTCAGATAAACGTACAAATAAGCGCAGACTCAAGATTTCAATGTGATTCTTTAAATAATGGAAATTGCTTATTAATTGCTAACTCGCAAAATATTCATGACTCAACTAAAAAATAAACTACAAAATTCACTCCAAAGAAAGACAAGGCTTTCATTTTGGTATTTCTATAGTTCTCCAAAACATTTATGCCATTGTCAGGAAGTAGTCAGTAGATCTTAGGGTTTATGGTCGAATAAACAACCCAGAAATGTCCAAATTCTCTCCATCAACAATCTTCATGCCACTGCACCATCCTCACAGCCACCCATCCTGGTCCACATCTTAAAATTGTCCAGATCAGTTTTGTTCTATTTCAGTTCTCTTCATTGGAACAGGTGGCGTAAGGGAGTGTATTCTGGTCTGAGGGTAGAGTTAATTCGCCATAAAAATACAGAGACTAGCTGCCATCTTTAAACTTGAGAATGCTACCAACTTTTAAAAAGTTCTTGCAGTAAGTATATGGAGTGAAGAATCACAAAGGACCAACAACAAATGAGACAGCAAAAAAGTCCATGTGGTTTTAACCACAACCGTACTGGAGCTTCCAGCTCAACCTGGCTGGACTGATTGTTGATAAGCACACAATTAGGGATGAGTGTGCAATATAAGCTACTTAATATATGCTACTTGAGCCACTTAATAACAGCAAAAACCTGATAGTCGACTGCTTTTTAGTAACCAGATGTTTAAGGACAGATAGGATCAGGGCAAATGCGGGCCAAGTCCGAAATCAAGACAATTCAATAAGTACAATACAAAATGAAGTCAAACCAAGCCCCCCCCCCCTAAAAAAAAGAACATTTCTGAATATGGTTAGCCGGTATTGTCTCTTTTTGCGTCATCAAAATGAAGTAATTTCTCACTTCCATCCTCAAGCAGTAAAAATGACCGGCAGGTCTGCAGTTACCAGTGTCTGCATTAGGGTTTGTGATCAGTGGCTGAAGCTGAGGGTGAGGGAGGTGAGTGGAATAGTGGAATAGAGGTGGTGCTGGGGTGGGGTGCGGGACGGTTATTGGGGCAGAGGAGGGATGACGCCAGGAGAGGATGGAAGAGCAGGACTATAGGTATCGATTTGGGAATTGGGCGGATGATGGTACGCACAAGGCTTTAGCTGGAAAGATTCACAGGGGCGCTTTATGATATCAGACGTTCAAGTTGGGAAAATTGGGATTAAAGACGCAACGTGTTTCCCAAATTGTGTAGCAGCCATTCATTTTTGCAAACACGGAGAAGACAGTGGAGGTCCCACAGTAGAGCTCGCCCATGTTGCTACAGCCAGGTACTCTTGGACAAAATGAAGTCCTCCATGATGTGTAAGTAATGTAAAACATTTAAGCCACAAATTAACCACAACAAGCTTGTATCATGAGCATTCTTCAGTAAGTAGAGTAGTGCACCATTAAAATCCCTGCAATGGTTACATTTTTAACTCCTGAAATAGCCATTAACTGCTTGCAGTTCATTGTTGGCAGGGAATGTAAACAGCCCGACTAGAACAATGACACCAACACTTGTAAGTTGTCCTTCAATTTTCACCTAAAAGCATGCGAAAGCGAGGGAGCTGGATAGTCGAGCCGCGATGTATTCTTGACTTAAGCATAAGCGAACGACGCAAAATCACTTGAAACCGGGGTTCGACCTGACAGGAACAAGTGGAGTAGCCAGAGAGTAGGGCAAGGCGTGCGAAGGCCTTGACATTTCTCCGCTGAATACTGAGGAAAAAAATCCACATCACTGGAATTCCTCTCTCCTCCTCTCTCTCTCGCAGCGCAGCGAGCGGCAGCCTCGCAAATTTGAGCAGACAGGCGTGACGGACAGGAACATGATAGTGAAATGTCAGTTCATGAGCAAGGGAGTGAAATATTAGTGAGCGTGTATGTGTGTGCGTGCGTGTGTGTGTGTGTGTGTGTGTGTGTGTGTGTGCGTGCGTGTGTGTTTGTGTGTGTGTGGGTGTGTGTGTGTGTGTGTATGTGTGTGGGCATGTTCTTGAACATGCTACAAAGTGAGAACCAAAAAATGTTTTATTTATCCTAAGGAGTGGGGACATTCACAACGACAAAGGCAAATTGTGACCTATTAGTCAAGGTTAGGGGTAAGGTTAGAATTAGGGATAGGTTAAGGTTAGGGTAAGGGTTAGGGGTAAGGTTAGAATTAGGGATAGATTAAGGTTAGGGTAAGGGTTAGGGGTAAGGTTAGAATTAGGGATAGGTTAAGGTTCGGGTAAGGGTTAGGGGTAAGGTTAGAATTTGGGATAGTTTATGGTTAGGGTAAGGGTTAGGGGTAAGGTAAGAATTAGGGATAGGTTAAGGTTAGGGTAAGGGTTTGGGGTAAGGTTAGAATTAGGGATAGATTAAGGTTAGGGTAAGGGTTAGGGGTAAGGTTAGAATTAGGGATAGGTTAAGGTTAGGGTAAGGGTTAGGGGTAAGGTTAGAATTAGGGATAGGTTAAGGTTAGGGTAATGTTTTGGCTTAGGCATACTTTGCTTATTGTTACGATTAGGGAAAGGCTGTAAAGACAGATTGAATAATGGAAGTACGTGCAAGTGTGTTAAATAAAGGTAGAGAAAAAGAGTGAGTGTGCATTTGTGCGGGGATGTATCTTTCTTGTTGCTTGTATATGTCTGTGTGAGTGTGTGTGTATGTGTGTGTGTGTGTGTGTGTGTGAGAGAGAGAGAGAGAGAGAGAGAGTGAGACAGTGAAAGTAAGAGAATGCATTCCTGTGTGAACATATATGTTTATTGATGAATGTATTAATGCGAGTGAGTTTATGCACCTGTGTGTGTACATGTTCATTTGTTTGCATGCATATATATTTATTGGTGTGTGTGTGTGTATTTGTGCGTGAATGTGTGTGTTTGTGTATGTGTTTGTGAGAGTGGAAAAGAGAGAACGCATTTGTGCGTGAGTGTACATGGTACAGACGTTTAAGGGCGTGTTTGCATGGATGTGTGTCTCTGTGTGTTTGTGTGTGTGTGTGTGTGTGTGAGAGAGAGAGAGAGAGAGTGAGACAGTGAAAGTAAGAGAATGAGAGCATTTATTAGTAAGCTTATGTGTTTATTGTCGCGTGTGTCTGTGTTTGGCTGCTTGTGTGAGAAAGAGTGTGTATGCACTTGTGTGAGGACACGTGTGAGAGAAAGTGTGTGTCAGTGAACGGCTAAAATTGACTGTGAATGTTATCATAATGTGTTTTACATTTTCAGGTAAAAATTTACATTTTTGAAATTTTTAAATTTTGAACAGGATTTAACATTGACCTGGCTTTTGTTGGCTTGACTTCATAAATTATTCTGAAATAATACAAAGCGCAACAGTTTGTGTGTGTGTTTGAGATAGAGAGAGAGAGAGAGAGAGAGAGACTGCACTGTAGCAGAGCAGTCAAGATGACAGAGGACACAATGTCAAAACACAATGGTCCTGTAAAGGCTCTGTGTCAGTGGTGTTTGACAGATGGAAGACGTCTCTCCCATGTTCATCGCATCATAGCAAACAACAGAGCTGAGGAAAACGAGGAGAAGAACGCAGAGATCAGGCAAGAGAGGAATAAAACCATCTCAGGAAGCTGTATGTCTATAGCATGACACTGTTATGGTCTCATGGAGTTCTGGTATCACTGAGCTGGGTGGAAATTTGTTGCTGTTTTGTGGGACTCAAACTGTGAGTGTTAAAAAAGCTGGCCCAAAAAAGAATCTTTTGATGAAAGAAAGGAAGAAAGAAAGAATATGTGTGTGTGTGTGTGTGTGTGCGTGTGTGCGTGTCTGTGTGTGTGTGTGTGCGTGTGTGTGCACATTTCAACTACAATCACGATGGTCAAAAATATTTTTTATTTAGAATAGGAAGAAAAAAAAAAAACACACACACACACACACATGCGCGCACGCACGCACGCACATGCGCGCACGCACACACACACACACACACACACACACACGCACACACACACACACACACACACACACACACAAGTGTCAACCAATTTCTTTGGCAACCGCATGCCGTCATTACCCTGGCCTGACCAAATTGATTTCTAGACGTGCGTCCGCGGTTTAAGCATGCGGAGTTCCGGGAATGAGATACCGATCTCTGCTCTGTCGCGATATTTTCTCTTCTCTGCGCCTGGATCCGTTCTGCATGGTTTTGCTCGCAAACTGACATGGCAAGTCCGTGATGGATGCGACTGATTACAGAAGCGCCCGCAAAGCTGGGCTACGAAAAAAGAAAAAAGGTCCAGCTTCCGACCGTTAGCGGGACACCGCGTGCCAAACCGAAACACGTTTCACTTAAGACAAAAAAAAAAAAAAAAAAAAAAAGCTTCACTTCAAGAGGATGACTGGGGCCAGAAGCGTTTGGACACTGTTTTAGTGTTGAAGGGGTTTTGTGTCTGTTTACTGTTGCAATCGGCCAGGTCGCTGGCTCTATGGCGAAGGAATGGAAGGGGATATCAGACACCAGTGCATGTAGCTAGACGGTGCAGTAGTTGGTGCAAATATCAAATGTGCCCCCAACAAGTGCACAACCAAATAATACTGTTTTTAAACTTTATTCATTTGTAGATCCAGTGCAATGCACCACTTCTTAAAACTGAGCGTGCAACTTTGAAATACAGCAAATATTTAGTTTGGTTCTCCGGACGGGGAGGTTAAAAGTCTAAACCTCTGCCTCCATGGATTCTCACTGGGTTCTGAGGTTTTAACATTATTACTGGAAACTGATAACGTGAAAAAAGTTCAAATCACTTATTGTTGGGACACCTTACATAGTTTGATTGATTTTAAACCAGAGAACATGGGCCACATTATTATAAATTCTGTCCATCCATCAATTAACTGATGACTTTTGAATGTGATAAGATTAAGGACTATTATTATTATTATTATTATTACTATTACAGCTGTCACAATGGGGTATAATTATGAGCAAGAAAAGTTGACACTGCCATCTGTTTCTGAGCTGGAAAAATATAGTAATGTTATTCAAAAAATATGAAAAAGGATACTAAATTGAAAGCAGAGAGGAACTAACATGAATCTGACCACAAAATGATATACTGTGGGAAAGAGAAATTCTCAGATAAACCCAGCAGAGTGAAGTGACAAACGTATAAAGACCAGAACTGTCAGTGGTCACCCTGACCACATAGTCTAAGTCAATTTTAGCCTCCTTTCAGACCTCTTAAGCCACAATTAGAGACACATTCATTCGCTAACTCACAGGCAAAAGCATCATTAATCTCCATCAGCTTAAACGCAGAGGCAGTAGCTGTGCTTTTTTTTTTTTGAGGATAAACATTTACATGATGCCATGTAGGGTAGATGATAAGCTTAGACTTTTCATTCAGTAACAAATTATCCTCCGACTAAATGCAAGCAAACATTAGAGGTCCAAAAATTGTTTGCAGTGAACTTTACCATGAACTGCAACATAAAAATGAAAGAGCAAGTCACCAGCTATAGCCTGCGGCTTACTGCTAGAAATTTTTTGGCAGTACTGTGATCTTACCTCATTTCACACACACACACACACATACACACACACACACGCACGCACGCACGCACACACACACGCGCACGCGCACACACGCACACACACACACACATACACACACATAAACACACAGAAGCAGACACTCTCATTCGCACACACATGAACTCGCTAGCAGCTAGAATTCTAAGCTGGTTTAAGATAGTCTGGGCTGTGTTATTAGCTGGTCTCTATAGCTTGATGAAGGTGGTCAAAGCTGGTTAAGCTGGTATTGTCAGCTGGAGTCAGCTGGTGAAGGGCTGGTCAACCAACTAAAACTGTCCAAAACACAACTTAAACCAGCCCGACCAGCCTAGGCTGGTTAAAGCTGGAATTTTCAGCAGGGGGACCATTGTTCTTGCTGACTGTTGGCCTGAACTGAGCCCTGTTAAGTGCATTATGTGGGCCAGACCTGGGCTAGGCCAATATTTCTATATGGGTAGTCATCAAAGGGCCCTGCTTTGGCCAGTTCAACACCCTTTGAGTTTTTGTGTGTTAGCCTGCACTGGATTTGTCTTAATTAAAACATTTTAGAGACCTTTGTTTTAGTATTTTAATTTTTGGGCCTCAGGGTTTTTAGTATTGCAGCTTATTTGTCTGTCTCCGTTATCGTAAGATGCGCAACTAAGCCATAACATACATTAAAAAAAAAAAAATCTATCATCATCATTATTATTATTTTTAATAACATCTGCTGGTATTTCAGCTGGCACGTGTACTTGATCGTAATCATGTCAGCAGATTCTCTTTTAACACTAACGATATTCTATAATACGTCGCTTTAAAATTACTTTCTTTGCCGGCCGTCCAAAATATCCCAGAAGAGGAATCACACGACAAAGCACTACTACGGCCTTGCAATCGGAAAATCTTGGGTGTTTTTTAAATTGGCAATAAAATGTCGCCACCTGCCGTTTACCTGTCGATCTACTGCAGTTTAGTTCAGATATGGCACAGGATTCGGTCCAGTTCTCTGCCTTGTCGCTTTTTATTCAGGATAGGCCTATATTCGGAGGGACTTCCATTCTGATACAAAAATCATGATTCCTAGAGCGACTGGGAGCAACAGCCGAAAACATAATAGAATGACAAATTTGAAAAAGTGATGTACGTTACTCTGATCGACAAAATTAATCAACTATAATTCAAATAAATTTTATTCAATTTGTATGCATGAAAATGAATGAAAATTCGCTTGATTAAGTAACTTGATCATTGAAAACTGTGCTGTGCTGAAATTTACAATAGTCTAGTGTGTCACTTCTGCATCATTCATTTGTAATGCACTGAAACCTTCTCAAGGCTTTTTCGTTACTTTCCCTAAAGTCTCCGAGCATTGGGACAGTGTTCTTTATATACTCAACAAAAAAGGTTAAGGACCACTGAATCTTTTCATTATTATTTCTTCTTGTTCTGAGCTTACTAAGATGCTGTCAAACTGTGGTGCGAACATGCTGTTTCACCTTTCGTGGGACAATTCGTAAATGCATTCTCGAGAGTGCAAGTACCTCAGCCAATGTACTCAATGTTATTTTTGCCAGTATTAGCCAGCAATCCCTGTGTTTATGCAGTCCACCAAATTTGATTAAAATCCACTCATAAATAATCCTTCTTACAAACAAACCAATCAATCAACCAACCGGCAAACGGTAATGAATATCCTGCTCCGCCTGCACAGCCCTGTACAGTAGATGACGCTATACACTGAAACGAGGAGATGTATTTATTAGTTTTTTACTACAGAAGAAGAAACCTCGGCCACATGTGTAGCAAGACAGCAACACAGTATCGCGGGAGTGAACGCCTGTGGAAGGGAGTGCTTATTATCCTTATTATTTTAATTCTGTGATCAAAAATGTCGTCTTTTAGAAAAGCATTGAAATCACAGCAGCGAAACCACAGAGAGAGGTCTCAGGTAATACTGCAGCAGAATCTGCTGCACCAACTGTTCTTGAATAACGTAACATAATTTTAATGTGCTCGCCTCAGTCTTCGTTAGCTAGCGCACGCAGCTAAAGGTTTGATGAAATAAGAATGGTTGGTGATACCAGCCGTTGTAAAGTAAAATAGACCTGCTCGGACAACAAGGCAACGCGTTGAGTAATTGTGTCAGTGTGTGTCATTCGTTTTATTCGACCTTTCAACGTTGTTATCTTTTCGCTAGTAGGCTTACATGTATGTGCAAGCTAACTAGCTTCTCTTTGCTCATCTCATTTGCAGCCTTTGCTAAATTTATTTTTATCGGTTATTGTAAATTCATGTAAATGCCTTTAATAGTCACTTGCAGTGGTACTTCAAATTTTTTTCTGTTGTAAATTGGGCTCGTCAGTGAACGCGCTGAATGAATTTTCATTTCTTTTCTAGCCTGGTTTCAGAAATCATCTGGGATTTCTCGAAAAGAAAAAGGATTACAAACTTCGAGCCGAGTAAGTAGCCCCTCCATTTGTGTTATGTGCGGCTGGTATGTCGTCAGTGGCCACACAGTCTCTATGTGTCAGTTGTCAGTTATCCCAGATCACAAATGGCTTGGGTAGAGCTTCTCAAACGTCTCCTGGAGCACCTTTTGCCCTGAATGTTTTACAATTCTCCCTGCCCCAACACAGGTGATTCAAACGATCAGCTCACTGTTAATCGAACATTCAGGACAAGTGGTACTCCAGGGCAGGTTAGAGTAGTGAGTTTAGGTGTCCCTACTGACCGCTGAGTTTCATCAATGCAGCGCATCTTTGAGCCTGATTATTAAGACTGTTCCAGTGGCTGTTAAATGGAGTTTTTGATATATGCATTGAAGATTAAGATGGTTTCCATTTACCATGCAACCCGATTTGGAAACTCGATATTCTTGTTGACAGAATCCAATGGACGGAGTTAGAATGGGGACTCAAAAGGATTCTTACAATAATGACCACTTTAATCATGTCTTTCCTTTTTTTCCCCTTAAAATGCGTGTTAAATTATACAAGTATCGGCTTTTATGTGTGTCTGATAATCGTATTGAGTAATGGATGTGGATTGATGCATTCTCCCTGGATGATGCAGTAACTACCACAAGAAGCAGAACACCCTTACAGCCTTGCGCAAGAAGGCTGAACAGAAGAATCCAGATGAGTTCTACTACAAGATGGTCAGCACACAGCTCAAGGTGAGTTTCCGGAACAGTGGGAGCCTAGAATGTGGAACAGGGGTTTGGACAAAATGGGCGTTGGGCTCAGACATGTTCCCACTCCTGCACTTTAAGACCAGTCAAGTGTGATTCTCTGAAGCTTTACAACTAGCTCAGATATTTTGGGTCAAATAGCCTTTAACATGAATAAACCATATTAATGCAGGTTTAATGATTAAAAGGGGTTCTATGTCTTACGTGCTCCGCGCTCTAATGGGCTTCGCCATCGGTTTACGCCTCAGAGGTTCCGCCTAGGTACCAGGGATAGAAAGTCATGGTTTCCTGCTCCATCGGACAGGTAGCAACACCCTCCAGTTTATCTCATCTCCCTGTTTTCCCTCAGCCCCGGGAAAAAAAGTTGTTTGCAGATATTAGTTTCGCTATCTGCTGTTGCGACGTTAAGAGATCCACAAAATCTCGCCTATGATGCTGTCCAACCAGCATGAGGCGTACCTCATCGACTCGGGCTGGTGGTACCAGGCTGATGCAGATTTGTTCACCGCTTGTCTTGTGCTTCTCTCTGGAGCAGCACGAGCGGTGACCTCAGTTTACCCGGGCAGTGTGCTCTCTCCAGGCCAGCCCGGTGCCAGCTGAGGACTCTACGGCAGCCCCTTCCAAGCCGTGGGAGGAGTACACTGAGGAGAATGACCTCTGCGCTTGTATAGAGGACCGTGCCGTCCTCTTCAAGGATGATGACCCGTCATCAGGCCAGCAGTACCCTTGCGATGATCTCCTCTGGCTGTTCCAATTGGGGGCTGCCTCTGGTTCCTCAGCCTCCCTCCGAGACGCAGGCTGAAGATTTCACTGTGGGCCTCTTTGCTCGGCCATGGAGCTAGCCGTGCTCCTGTGTGGTGTCTCCGAGGATGGCTCCGTATCTTCATTTATGTGCATTGGGAGTGGGTCTCACTGCTTATGGCTAAATCCCTGGCTGAGGCACATGGGCTCCACTCCACTGTTGAGAGCAGGGAGTGGGGAAGGGAGTGCCTCCCAGTAAGGATGCAGCCCCCCTCCTTTGGCTGGGCGGTCGGCCGCTGCTTCACGGCGAGAGGGACAGGGTTACAGCCACCTTCTGACTGCTGTTACACTAGTACTGCTCAGGGTATAGCACTGGCTAACAACATTGCCTTCCTGGCAGGCTCTTCGTTTCACGTGACTGTCCAGATATCCGACCTGAAGCCCCAATGACAGTGACAGTCGTGCTCTCTATCTCAGGCTTTCTATCTTGATGTCGGGTGGGGCATGTGTGCTGCCCAGGTCGGACACAGACGGGCTTTTGCGGTTGGGCCTGTCCTCCCTGAGTCTCCCTGCGAGAGACTCCTCCTGGTGAACACTCCAGCCTCCATGGAGTTGCTCTTCGGTCCAGATATCCAGACCTGGACTGGTTGAAATAGGCTGGAGAACTTTGGACCCATTGGGTTCCCACCTCCGGCTCCAGAAGCTTTGCCAACAGCAGCCGCTCTGTCTCTGCCAGTTTCTGGGTCGGCGCCGCCTCTGTGCTACGGATGGGTCTGAAAATCCCACCACTGCCAGTATTGGCTGTCCACAACCCCTCAGGAACAAGCTGATTGTGTTTGCTTAGACCACAGCGGGGAGCGAGACGCAGGGTCAGGCGGTGCTCCATGACCGGCCTGTGGTTGGGTTTTTTCATTTTTTTATCATTTACCGGATTGGAATTGCTGTGGTTTAGGATCAGCTGGGAGTGCAATTATCCCTAGCAGCTTTCGCCTTGGGTGTGAAACCCTGATTCCAAAAATGTTGGGACGCCATGTAAAATGTAAATAAGAATTAGGGCTGTCGCGTTAATTAATCGCGATTAATTTAAGCGCAATAAAAGTAACTGCCGCTATGAGGCAGGCAGATATGCTTGCTTATTTACCTTTTCTATGACGCATACCTAATGCGGTCATTTGAAATGCTTCCAGGAAGAAAATTGTGATTTGAAGTCCGTTAATTACCAGCCAGGTTGGACTGCCTCCATCGCCTTGGCATAATTAGCTCACCTTGAATCAATTCCCGTGTACTTTGCCTGACTTGCAGTCAAGCCATTTATTCAGCCAACTGCCTAATCACAACCAAAATGTTGCCTATAATGATTAAGAAGAGATAGTGAGAAGCGGACAGACCTAACCAGGCTGCCGTGTTAGATTAAAAGAATTTAAAATGTGCTAACAATTTACATGTCACATTCTATACGCGTAAACAAAATGTTGTCCACCTTCACTGTTGGTTATTTAGACGCTCAAAAGTAAATAAAATCGAGTGCTATGAGTTACATTATTTTAAATTACTCTTGTTCAATTATCTAATAAAAAATGCCACAAATTTGCGGCAAAGATTCGCCTGAACGTGCATTGCCAAATCGTCGGTGCATTTGACTGTTGCCTGCAATGCAAACGTATTCTCTCTTGCATTCACATTCGGTATGCTTCACAAAATGTTTTCCACTTCACGTAGCCTATATTTTTAAGCTCTTAAAACCAGGGCCATGTTTGAATAATTTCTTTTTCTTTTTTTTTAAGAAACAGCCTATTTTTAATAATGCATACGAAATTCCTTGATGAAAGGTGGAATGCAGAGGTCTGCTATTTATTCAGATTATTGAAATTCTTTCAATCTAGAGAGAGGCAGCCTGGTTAGGTCTGTCTGCTTCTCATTATCTCTTCTTAATAATGAGACCTATTGGACACATTTTGGTTTTCATTACTCAGTTGGCTGAATAAATGGCTTGATTGCAAGTCAGGCAAAGTACACGGGAATTGATTTAAGGTGAGCTAATTATGCCAAGGCGATGGAGGCTGTCCAACCTCGCTGGTAATTAGTGGACTTCAAATCACAGTTTTCTTCCCGGAAGCATTTCAAACAAGGCAATCAGAGATAGCAGACCTGGCCCCAGACACACAGACACACAGACACACAGACACACACAGACACAGACACACACAGACACACACAGACACAGACAGACACACACACACACACACACACACACACACAGACATGATCATTGCTTAACCTGGCCCCCTAGGGGAGGGGCCGGGTAATGACCGCATTAGGTAAGTGTCATAGAAAAGGTAAATAAGCAAGCTCGTCTATCTGCCCCATAACGGCAGTTACTTTTATTGTGCTTAAAATAATCGCGATTAATTAACGCGACAGCCCTAATAAGAATATAATACTATGATTTGCAATATGTTTTTGGGCTCTATTTTGGTGAATATCTTGTCTTTGCATTGCATTCACTTGAAAATAGACTGAGAAGGACTTGCAAGTCACATTCTGTCCTTATTTACATTTTTGCATGATGTCCCAACTTTTTTTTTTTTAGAATCTGGGTTTGTAAGTCAATAGCGAATCCTGTTTGAGGGCTAAGCACGTACTCAGTACTGGAGTTATATCCAGGTAACCATGATTTTGCTTAAAGGGTAATATGTCGGGGGACAGTTGGGTTGCATCTTGATTCTTTGAAAAATACCTTCCCTGGGTCCCTTCCCCATAGTGTCACATAGAGGTACAGTCAGTGCGTACATGACATTTAAAAAATTTGTTGACAGACTGTAATGTTAAACTTGCCATTTGGTTCAATAAAGTTTTTTCTCTGATTGTATGCTCTAATTACTTTGGGGTTATTATAGATTCACACAGTGCTGGTGCCAAATATCTTCCTTGTCTATATAATATATTTAACAAGATTCCAATTAAATTAGGTATGTAGATTTGTAACCAGTAGAGGAAGAAGTCTATCAATTTTGGTCGAATTATTGGTAATGACAATGATATTAATTACCCAATTGAAGTTATTGTGTTTTTGACAACAGTTTCAGTAATTGTGAATTATACTGTCGTTAGACTGCATGGAGCATCGACAATTGGGGTTTTCAGGGATATGTGCTTGCTGTCAGGGCCGACAGCGTCAGCCTATATTTTTGCACTTTCTTTCAAGCACCTCGCAAAAACTACTCTTAGTAGTTTTGTTGTCTTGTCGTTGTGTGTTTGTCTTTGCTTGCACGGTGCTTCATAAACAATCAATGGGATGTGGGCGATCATTTTCAGCTTTGCATTATGAACGCCACTGTAACATCGCTAGAAAAGCAAGTTTTGCGGCTCGACGTATGATTGGCTCCTGTTGGCATCTGACCCATGACCTCTTGGCTCCTCCTCTTCCCTGTCAGGATGGGGTGCACGTGAAAAAACAGGAGGAAGAGGTGGTGACGGACGAGCAGAGGAAGGTCATGAGGACCCAGGACATTAAATACGTGGAGATGAAGAGGGTCGCGGAGGCCAAGGTTAGTACTCTATCCCTTTAAGGACACAACCTACTTCCATTTTATCACATTCTAGGCTTTGTTCTTCCAATCACAGCCCTCCCAGGGCTAAGAACGGCCCGTTTTACCTGAGAGTCAGGTGCGGAGACGGTCTGACCCATCAGTGGCACTAAAGGCCTTTTTCCTGTACATTCTTTATCCAGTTTGACGCAACGCTCGGCCCAGTGCGGCTGAGACTCGCATTTCCATTATATCAGGGCTACCGGTTTGGAGCTGTGTATGAAAGTGATGTGCTTGTCTCGAATAGATGACCTTTTGAATCGCCACCCTCACTAGTGCGGTTAGGTATTGCGCTGAGCAGCAGTTGATGAAGCTCTTCGTCATGGCAGCCCACTGTAGGATTGGTCTGGCACACTCTGGCCCTGCTGTAGAGGTGGTCCCTCTCCGGCGCAGCTCGGCACTACTGGCAATGCTGGTCATAAATGAAATGCAAATTTGCATACCATGTTTTGCCTTGGTCTGGCCAAAATAGCCAATGGAAAAAGCTTTTAGTTATGTAGTTTCTTACCTTGAAGGAAAGAAAACCGGGGCAGATTGGAGTGTGTTATGTCTTACGTCCATAATTGGTACCAATGACACGACCAGTTTCATACTTTTAAAACATTGCAGGCATGAGTCTGATGAAATTATCTCGGAGGAAACCCTTGCTGTTTGTTAGCGAGGGTACTGGAGATGGGACGTGCTAAGCCTGTTCTGGCTCTCCTGTGCGCTTACGATTGGCTGGCCTTGCGCTGCTGGTCACTTCTGATTGACTGGTCTTTTTCTGTTCACTTCTGATTGGCCGACTGCTTTAGAAACATTCATACATGTAGCTACAGGTGTCCTGGAATCGCAGTGTCAAATGCTGTTATGTTAGGCAGTACGAGTCCGTTGCAAGATGATTGCTAGTTCCCTGTCAGGTGCTCCATTAAAGATTCTTTTCATGTAACTATTCGGATGTCCCCTCATGGAATCTTGCTCCGTTGTATTTTTGGCTTCCGAGTGTGTGTGATGTTGGCTCTGTCATGAGTGAAGACGATGAAAATATTTCTCTCCTCTTAGAAAATTGAACGTCTGAAGGCGGAGCTGCACCTCCTCGATGTGGACGGTAAACAGAAAAACAAGCACACGTTTTTCGTGGACACAAAGAAAGAAGGTGCGTCCAGTGGAAGTCTGGCAGATCACCATTATTGTGAAGTAATGGCTCCGCAATACAGTTCCTGAGTCTGTTGATGAATGACGGCATTTTTTCAGTTGACTCTCGTTTAGAAAATCTTTTTAAACCGTGTTTGCACTCTGGTAAATGCAGATTGCAGCCTTGTGAGAGTTGAGCAGTGTGGGTGTTTCTTGAAGCAGGATTAGAGTTGGATGGTTATTCAGTGGAGTTTAAAACCTGGGAAAGATCTTTCTATGCCTCCACCACATGCGCACAGTGGGAGGTGTACCATTTTGCACTCTTTCATTTGTTTCAGTCCATCACAAATGTCCCCACAACATCTACCTGAGGAATGGAAAGATTTGTTCCAAATTGGACATGGTAACTCCTCTCAGAGAGTAGCTGAACTGATTAGGTTTTGGGGGTCAAAGGTCCTGGCCACGTAGGGTCACTTATGTGGGAGCTGAAGATCAACTTTTAGGGTTTGTGAAGCTAGGGCAGGCGGAGGCATAACAATCAACACTTGGTGTTGAGTTGTACTTTGTTAGTTCCAGCTACATTCTACGTTTTGCTGGCCTCTGGGTTTTGCTTGGCTCAGTTGTCCAGCTGACTCATAATCCTGCCTCCTGGTTCAGTGCTCATGTGTGTTATCTGTAATTCGCTGTGCGAGTGGGGCATCGACTCGCTGGCCCTCTTAGCAGATAAACCGCCTGCGGTGCATGAATAAGCCCGACGGTCGTGGAATGAGTCCGGCCGTGCCTGTACCTATCACCAGTGACCTCTCAGGAGCAGTACATGATAGATTTGGCTTCCAAATGTATTAATGGATGAAATGACTTGGTTCTGAGAGGCTGTGTGACCGGGTTGCTGTGCTGTTCCTCAGTGAGAGAGTTTAATCTGGCCCGACACCTGAACACCGCCCCAGAGCTGCTGGACCGGGTCTATAACCGACCCACTCTGGAGACGCTGGAGAACGCCACCTTACAGGGAGCCACTCGCCCGGCGCAGATAAAGGTCAGTTCTACTGAGTACACTACTGAAGTATACTGCAGCCAGCGTACTCTGTTTGTCTTGGAGTATTTATCCATGCACCACATCACCATATGTAGTGTAGACTGACTCAGTATACTCTCTCACTTAGTCCTGCAATTTTGATACCACGACCACATCACTACATTTGGTGCCGACTGACTCAGTGTAGCAATGAAATACAATGCAGCCAGCATGTTCTCTCACTTTGTAGGGGAGTATTTTTCCCAGGATCACATCACCATACTTGGTACAAACTGACTCCGTGAAGTGGTGAAGTATACTGCAGCCAGCATACTCTCTGAATTTGTTGTGAAGTATTTATCGCAGTACCACATCACCATGCTTAGTACATGCTAACTCATAGGCTATGTACTGACGTGTACTGCAGCCAGCATACTGTCTCTCATTGCGCAGCAGTGTTCGTCTCACTGCCACGATGCCGTACTTGGTACAGACTGTCTGGATAATATAAGACTTAAGATCTTTACTGTACTTTAACCTCTGCCTGCCTGAGCCAGAGGTTAGCCTTAGTCTCTTTCCACATCAGGCTGGTCAAAACTACTAGCTGAGTGCAGACAATTATACTAGCTGTTTAATGCCATATTGTGCTCACATGTTTAGTAGTCCATAAGGTTAACTTCTTAGTTACTGATGCAGTGCTACCACTCACTCATTACATTACAGCTGGACTCATTTGGTGCCATACTGCCACAGTACTATTGCGCTAACGCAGTAAAATATTGCCACATGGCGCACCACTCCTGCCCTTCTGAGTTATTTTGAAGTTACCTGACGCGCGTCTGAAAAGTCCTGGCTGTGTAATTCGTCGCATCACCACTAGATGTCACTGGAGTTCAGTCTTTGCTGCTGATAATTGCGCAGACTTGGCTGAGATGTGTGGTGCTGTCCCGAGGCCGGAACTCTGTTGTGCTTCCTCACTCGGTTCGGGATTTGATCTCCTACCACTGTAATTATACCCTCGACGAAATGTTGGGGATATATAGTTATATACCAAGAATTACTTCCGTCTGTCTGTCCGTCAGTCATTCCGTCATAAGACATAATTTATCCGATCAGAGCTTAATCCGGTGGTATTAAGCTCTGCTTACTTTTTTCTCATCTGTTTGTTACCCTCCCGTGACCAAGCGGTAGCTCTGAGTCTGGATATTTCTCTTTGGAGGATTATCCCGTTTGTTGTAGTCAGCTATTTGTGATTGAGGATAAAAGTCTCTCACAAATAAATATCAATTGTCTTTTCTGTTCCCCTATCCATAATTAAAATAGTGAATACCAAAAATTGGCCGTCCTCTCTTCCTTTGGTGGGGGTGGGGTGAAATATTGGGGACGTTACTGTTTTTAGAAGTGCTGTGACACAATGACTGCTCATGCTCTGAACATCAGAAAATTCTTAGCCTAAGAAAGTGAATCTGCTCGACTACAAATCAACATCTGACTCCATCCTTGCCAATCCACCTTCGTTATGAATGTGTTTATATATATTACTCAGGTATTATGCTTTTTATTTGAGGGAGTTTTCTATGGAAATGTGAGGAGTCAAAATGCTGTTTTAGTGGTCTAGCCGAAGGACTTGCAGAATGTAAGCTGGTTTGCCAGCCAACAACGGGCATCATAGAAGAAGAAGAGGAAGAATGCCTTCTGTGATTATTGTTGTTGGCAAACCATTTACATTTGTCATATCCTGAAGCTAAAGTGCTGAAGTAGTGATTGAGTCCTCTAATTTCCATAGAAAACTATTTAATGTGTAAGTATAATGCCTGTGTAACTAAATGTATACATAAATACATTGCAAAACAAAGGTGGATTGCCAAGGACGGAAGTACTGTAGATTCTGACTTGCAGTCGAGCAGATTCACTTCATTCAATGTTGTGAACAATCGCAGAAATCATGACACGGCTCCTTTAAATCGATGCAGTGACCTGTATTTTCGGCCAAGCAGGGGTTTGTTGCAGGCTTCCCTCTCAGGCTGGAATATTTCAGATTTTGTGGACAAACCAACTCCATTCGGTTTAAAAGCTGTTTGTGGCTAATGATGTGTGGATTTGAGGTTAAGGGTAAAGTTCTCCCTGATGTCCCTCTGCCCACAGAAACTGGCCCGGCAGAGGAAACGCCAGTATAAGAAGCTGTCGCAGCGCATCGACAGGGAGAAGAAAATGTTTGTCATCAGTCAGAAGATCCAGGCTCGTAAGGACCTCATGGTGAGTGCAGCTGCCCTGCTCCAATCAATGATCAGGATTCTCAGCCTGACCAGCTTCATCCTCCATTCAGATTTTGCTGCCTGTTCTCCATCCTGTCCTGTTCTCCAGTAACCATATGCTGTCCTAACTTCATACAGCTTTGCCCACCAATCACCCCCCCATTTATTCAAATATCACTGCCCCAACTCCGCCAAACCCCGTCCTCTAGTCTAGTAGTACACCTCAGACTCCACCCAATCCCATCTACCAATCAAATGGTTCAGCTCTGACTCCACCCAACGTCGTGCTCCAATCAAATTGTACTGCCCTGACTCCACCCAACGTCATGCTCCAATCAAATTGTACTGCCCTGACTCCACCCTATCCCATCCTCCAATCATTGTACTGACCTGACTCAACGAAACCCATCTTCCAAATAGTCCTGCCCATTCGCCACCCAACCTTTTCTTCCAATAAAATTGTATTGCCCTGTCTTCAGCCAGCACCATCAGCCAGTATAATTGTATTGTCCCGACTCCAGCCAGCCTCAGCTTCCACTCGAAAGATGCGACTCTGACTCCGTCCAGCCCCTTCCTCCACTCACATCGTACTGCCGTGACTCCAGCTAATCTACCAGTAAAACTGAACTAGACTGGAAAAAAAGCGTCAGCAGACACTGCAGCTCATCTGAGCTGGGTTTTCAGATCCCTGGTCTGTTGTTTTGTGCCTCTCCCACGCTTTGTGCTCAAAACTACAATTAATTAATTTTTTAGCGCACGTTTCGCTGGCGGTTTTCACCGCTGCTCCAGTCTGCCGAGGCCCAGCTGGGGGGATCAGGGTGATGAGCTGCCGCGTTCCCACGCTTCCTGACATCCTCCGTTTTAATCCCCACAAAGTTACGGAGGAGTCAAATAAAAAGCAACTTTTTTTTTTTTTTTTAAATTCTTTACTGCTAAAGCTAATTAAAAGCTCAAGTTCTTCGGTCTTGCATTGCAGATACGGTGCATTCCCCATTTTATTTCTGGTAGTACGTTTATTCCTACGGAATGCAATTCTATCTCCCATTCACTCTGGACATTCTGTTCCCCACTTTTTATGTGTGGATCGTGTCTCTTCCCCAATCATTATGGATCGTGTGTTCCCAGTTCACTGTGGATAATGCGTCTCTTCCCCATTCATTGTGATTGGTGTCTGTTCCCCATGCACTGTGGTTAGTTTCTGTTCCCCATTCTCCGCGGTTAGTTTCTGTTCCCCATTCTCCGCGGTTAGTTTCTGTTCCCCATTCTCTGCGGTTAGTTTCTGTTCCCCATTCTCTGCGGTTAGTGCCTGTCCCCCATTCTCCTCGGTTAGTGCCTGTTCCCCATTCTCCGTGGTTGGTGCCTGTTCCCCATTCTCTGCCGTTAGTACCTGTTCCCCATTCTCTGTGGTTAGTCCCTGTTCCCCATTCACTGTGGTTAGTGTCTGTTCCCCATGCAGTGTGGATATTGTTTCTGTTCCCCGTTTGCTGTGGGTATTGTTCCTGTTCCCTGTTCGCTGTTCCCTATTGTTACTGTTCCCCCTTCTCCAGGAGTAGTGTTAATACTGTACTGGGCCTGTCTCTCTCTTCAGGACAAAAGGAAGAAGGTGAGGGTGAAGAACGAGACTGCTACCTCTGCAGCCATCTACAAGTTTGAGGCCAAGAGGAAGCGATGAAAGGCTGTTTGAACTAAACCCTCTTCTGGGTACTTTCTGTCCCCAAAACCTGCCATCCTGGACCTGCCTTGACTGAGTGCTCGCTGCAGTTCAGTCAGCGATGTAACTTCTGCAAACTGGACATGGATCAGTTTTCGCTTAGTCTGTTTTTGGCGGTCATTTTCAGCAACTGGGGGAAGTTGAGCAAGGAAAAAGTTATGTGAAGAAATTCCTTGCTTGCTTTGTAACAGAATTGAGTACGGGCCCAACTTTTCAACTTATTTAAACTTGATGTATGATTCTTCATTGTTTGTGTACGATGCCTCATCGGAGGATTTGTTTAAAGAATAAATATTGTGCTGTTCTTTGATAATTTTATTGTGTCCTGACCTTGCATTTAACTTGATAAGGTGTGTAAAACATTGATTTTAATCACTAACACCCCAGCCAGGACGCTAAAAGCAAGAAGTCATGTTATGGTACCAGAAGTAAAACCGGAAACTAGAAGGCACTCGGAGAGCGCATACCTCAGCCAACCTATTTGTTGCAGAGAATTAAACAGATATGCCTGTGGTGGCCTTATTTTAATTTGAATCCATCCAAAAATGTAATCAATTGTTCCTTGGCTCATGGCACTTAAACAAAAAATATCATTGAGATTGATTGTGAACTGTGAGAGAGATTGTTCGGACAAACAGACATTTGCGAATACAAAACCTCTGCTCAACCTTGTTGGTTAATGGAGGAAATTATGCCAAATGCAAAGAATATTAAACTAATCTGAATCGGTTACTTCCAGGCTTAATCTAGAGTGGAGTGGAAATGACTGTGTAATTGTTTCCTCATCAGTGGAGTAGGTACTGACCAGCTGTGCTGTCGTATAGTCACTAGATGGCAGTAGTGCTTCTCATCTAAAGTGTACACCTCCCATTTGTTTCTGATGAATCTTCAGAAGGATTTTTGGCATTAGGTAGGGAGTCTCCCCTAGGAAACGGTTGATTTGAGTTTTTTTTTTTTTTTTTCTTTTTCGGGTTGGGGGGCTGTATAACTCTACTTTTCCTGTGCTCTTTTGATCACACGCAGGGTCAATTGCAATTGTCAAGTTGGGGCTCTAAAATAATGGATATTTTTCAGTCCAAATTACACCCACTTAAAATTTCATGATTCACAATTGGAGGGCCTTATCAGTCAATTAAAGATCATTTAGACACGTAATGTTGACCATTACAATATTCATACTGACATTTCTTATTCATATTGCCCATTAGGTTACAATGTGTGATTAATTACTTGCGGCTAATTGCCGTTGGGCGTGACATAATAGCCTCGCGGTTACTGTATAACTGTGCTTTTCTCAGAGCCCGACTTTAAATTAGTCCTCCTGCTCAGCTGATCCAGGGCAGATGAAGTGGTCCCTCAAGTGAGGCTCATTTTAGAACTGTTAAAGTTCAGATTACCAGCAGATTATTCCTTTTCAATCCCATTTCCTTTCATAAGAGGAAATGGGGTTAACAGACTTCCTGTGAAATTACCTATTAGTATGCCCTATGGGTCAGGTAGGTGCTGAGTGATCAGGGTTTGCAATTATATTGCATTGTTGGTTAACGTATGAATTCATGTTCATAGCATATTTCGCTTAGCAGGATAGCAAAATTCTGCCCAACTTCGACTAAAGGGCGCATGTGACATGCGTGTCTATGTTTCTTGCATCCTTTTGTTAAAGTTGGACAGGTTTAATTGGTTAGCTCACACCGTCCAATCCTCAGAAATTACACCCTTCACTTCTATAAATGCTGTTATCCTGATAACTCAACAAGCTTGTCCTAAGAAGTGGGATTTCTGAGTTGAAACCCAGAGAAGCACTTTTTTGTTTGGTCTGTTTCTCTGATAGGCAGGATTAGGGTGTTAGTCTGGCTAACTGCGATTATCTGGCTAACTCCGTAATGGACCCGGCCCCTGCTCTGAGAAATTCCCACAGGCCTTTGTTTTAGCCCACAGTGAGAGGAATTACTTGCTATGATTATCCGGCGCTGGTTGGCAATTAGCACTGCACGGAGAAGAGGCCAACTTTGTTCAGTAAACTGTGGTGTGTTAAATGCAGGCCCTGGCAGCTCTGTTTACATTAGCATGGAAAAGCCGGCAGCTGCCACATTTAAATTCAGTCCTGTTCATTAAAAGGCACTTAAGACTCAACCCCAGCTGATAATTGAAACTCCTTGATAAATTATATTATTGATTCTATGATAATGGCTCTGCTTTGGGTTCTTTTGCTGGTTTTATTCGTTCTGGCTCCTCTCCGGGTTGCTCAGAACCTGAGTGTAGCACCTGTCCCTGTGGGCCGGGCCGAGCCTCAGCAGAGTTATATTTGTGTGTAATGCACTGTCTGTTAGCTGCTGCTTCCTGCGTATGATGAATTGCCTGTGGCGCATCACTTCCTGTGTATGATGTGTTGCCTGTGGTGCAACACATATTGTAATGCACCGCTACATGTGTGTCTCTTGTCCTGTGAAGTGTTCATATTCACGACATATTTACTATCTGATGTTTGTGTGATGTTGGCTTCTGTGTGTATGTGTGTGTGAGTGTGTGTGTGTCTGTGTGGATGCTGTCATATATGTAATACTGATGCTCTTCTCTTGTGTGCATTTTTTTTTTGTGTTCGCCCTGAAGGTGAACACTTGGATGTATGTGTATGTGATGTGATTGTGTCTCTTTGTGTGACCCTTTGAAATTTTGGTAGCATGATAGTGTATGAGTGCTTGCAGATGCCTGCAAATGCAAGTGTGTAACTTTTTTGTGTCTGTCTGAGTTTCTGTGTGTTTCTGAGTGCACTTTGCATGCATTTGGCATGTGTAAGGTGTGTGCGTGCCTCTGTGTGTGCGCGTCAGTCTGCGTGCATGCTCGTGGGTATGTGTGTGTGTCTATATGTGTGTATTTTTGTTTATATGTGTGTGAGATTGAAATGTGAGACTATGTATAATGGTGTGTGCGTGCGTATGTGAAATAGTATGTTTGTTTATGTGAGTTTATCGGTGAATATGAGTATGAGGTGTAAGTGTGTGTATGTGTTATTGCACGTGTGTGCGCATGCATGTTGGTGAGTGTCTGTGTATTTGTGCAGCTTTTTATGTGATAGTGTATGTACATATGTGTGTCAGTATTGAGGATTGTTTAGGTGTGCGTGTGTGGTCTTTTGTATGAGGTAATATGTGTGTTGATGAGCTTGTGTATGAGGTGTGAGTGTGTGTTTGTGTATGAGTGTGTGGCCTTGTACTTGTGAGGACAGTGAGGATTAGAAAAAAATTTTTGCTACAGAGTGGGGACGTCATTGGGAAGTGATGACATTTTCTTGGGTCCTTGGGTCCTTACAAAGGTAAATAGTGACTCATTAGTTAAGTTCAGGGGTAAGGTTCAAAGTAGTAATAGGTTAAGATTAGGGTAAGGATTTGGGTTAGACTAACGTTTCTTATTGTTAAGATTAGGAATAGGCTGTAGAGACGCACAAGTAATGAATGGAAGTCATTGTTATGGTCTGACAATGGTAGAAGTGCAACGATGTGTGTGTGCATGATGTGTGTCTGTGTGTGTACGTGAGAATGTGTGCATATTGGTGAGTGTTCCTGTGCGTCTGTATGAGGTATGTGTGCGTATTGGTGAGTTTTGGAGGTTTGATCTCGCGTGCATGTGTGTATTGGCAGATGCATGTATGAGCTGCGAGTGTGTATGTGTAATGGTATGTGTATGTGTGTGCATTGGTGGGTGTATTTTGGGGTATTTTGTGTGTGTGAGTGCGGGTGTGTGTGTGTGCACGAGGGAGAGATGTAGCACAGGCCTCGTCTCCTAGCAGACGGAAGGTCCTCAGTGTGGATCACTCCCGTCGCCGAGGCAGCGTGATTGATCGCGGCAAAGGAGCTGCTTGCTGAGTGGGGCCCATCAATCAGGTTCCCCCGGCGACGAAGGGGCGGAGCCAGGGAGAAGGGAGAAATGTTACGGGTGGGTGACGGTGTGTGTGTGTGTGTGTGTGTGTGTGTGTGTGTGTGGGGGGGGGGGGGGGGGCACTTTGAGCATTGACCCGGTTTTAGGTGAGACAAATGTGGATTAAAACTGCAGATGGGTGGGGTTGGGTGGAGGGGCTTTGGAAGTGCTGTGAGGTCATCTACCCATGATGCTTTGCTCCTGTGAGCAATAATGCATGTGCTTTATCCAAATACATGCATCACAACATTATAGAGGGAAATTAGCCTCCCCGTCTAACTCTGGGACATGGGCTGACATGATCTAAACCAGGGGTGGGCAATCACGGTCCTGGAGGGCCGGTGTGTATGCAGGTTTTTATTCCTATCAATTACCCTGACTAATTGAGTTAATTGATTGCATGCACAAATAAAGATTTTCGCAATGGTACGATCAAAGGAAAATGTTTTAGGAAGGGAGACAATACTAGTCTTTGTAGTTTCATGATAATTTAAAGAAATGCGCATGAAACGTCAGATTTCATAGATGGTTTGGCTAATTGAGACAATCAACTGATTAAAGACCAGACGTTGGTGTGAAAACCAGGGACAGATACGGCCCTCGCTGCCCACCTCTGATCTAAACTGTCCAGTCACATTGGTGAATAAACTTACGTTCGTCATGACTCAGGTGATAATTTCTGATCTTTGGTCATTTTTCCAGCTCTTAATTTTATGATTTTTTTCCTCTCCAATCTGCCAGTGTGGAGATGAGCTGGAGTGGGTGGATGTTGCTTGTGTAGGAAAATTACCCCGGGAAGATTTCTGCCCTTACTAAGCCTGCTTGATATGTAATGTTTTTTTTTTTTTTTTTTTACAGTTAGTGTGATGTCTTGTTTCAGAGAATGTGATTATGACCATGCAGTTTAAAAAGCAACATTAAAAATAACACTTGAATGGATGTAAAAGCTGTATACAGCTGCCTCTGCATAGGAAGTGTCCTCCCGCTAAATATTTCATCGGCTTCTACATTTTCTTTCTAAAAGCGGAATGTGATTTTGGTTGAACTTTCTCCTCCATGGAATGTTCCAGATTTAAACATTTTTCCGCTGAAGTAAATGTCCTGCGCTGACACTGCGGTGCGCTGGGGTCGGAGGTCACTCGATGACTGAAAAGAATTGAAATTAAGGAAGTAAAAGTGAGGCTGGTGGTGCAGAGGATCATGGGGCCCTTGTGTGACCTGAAGGGCTGACTCCTCCGTGAGGGAGGGAGGAAGAGCGAAAGCAGAAGACGAGAGAGGGTGTCCCCTCGTTTTTTTTTCTCCTGCGACAGCATGAACGTCACCCTCTTCCCCTCTGTCACTCGCTGTGTCCGTCTGCCTCTCTCTCACTCTCACTCTCTCTATCTCTCTCTCTCTCTCTCTCTCTGCGTCAGCGTGTTTCGGATGCCCCGCAGTGCGTCAGACGGCAGGGTCCCTGCGGCCTCCGGGGTCAGGGCTTTCGAAGGAAAGTTCCGGACCCTGCGGACGGGGAGAGAGGGGGGGAGTGGCCGTGGGGGGGACACAGACGGCCCACTGTTCTGGGTGAAGCTCGCCTTTCATCCGCCTAACAATGCATGCGTGACCACCCTCAGATTTTAAAGATATAAACACACATTCCGCCATATTGTCTTGGCATTTTTTAAAGTCCTTTAGAGGGGAAAAATAACCTCCCTGGCTTCCAGTTTGCTCTTTGACCTCAGAGATTTGTTAATGGGGGGGGAGAGGCGTAGAGGGGGTGAGATGTGGAGTCAGTCTCACGGGATTGGGCTTGTGGGTGCGGGGGCGTGGGGCGAGAGGGGATGTGGTTCGGAGTGGGGGGGTATACCCTCTCCTATTGACACAGCTGCCAGGTCTTTGGATGAATCCCGGGCAATGTCTTTGCCTGCGTAAAGAAAACGCCGGCTAGCGTAGGCTCGAGGCGAAGCGGTTGCCGCGTTTGACGTTGACGGCGAGTTGGCGTTTGAGCACCTGCCAGCACTGCGACGTCAGCAGGAAGAGCGGAATCCGAGCGCCGCTTGCCAAACTGGGGTAAAACGAGGTGTCGAGAGAGACTGTGATAGAAGTGCCTTTCTGAGAGCAGTCGAAGGAAATGTCTTAGATTCTCACTTGTCAGTGTTTATATTTAGTACTCAATCAATACTGTGTTATATTCCCTTTTCACCTCTTACTGTTTTATGTTCCCTACTCATTACTGTTTTTCACTCCCTTGTCACTTGTTACTTTTTAAGCTCCATACCCACTCAGTACTGTTAAATGTTCCCTTCTCACTGATGGCTGTTTATATACTTGGTTCACTTGATGTTGTTCTACTTTTCAGTAGATTTGGTTTTACATTCCCTACTGACTTTTTACTGTTTATTTTCTGTACTCATTACTGTTTTATGTTCCCTTCTGACTTTTTACTGTTTATATTTTCTTTTCATTACTGTTTTATAGTCCCTGCTCACATTTTACTGTTTATATTGTCTATTCATTGCTCCTTTATGTTCCTTGCTTACTTCTTTCTGTTTTTATTGTTTACTCACTTGGTGCTCTTTTATGTTCCTCTTTAAATGATTTTGTTATGTTCCCTACTCACTTGTTGATGCTAATATTCTCTTCTCACTTGTTAATGTTTTGTGATCTTACGTGCTCCGCTCACTTGGCGTTATGTTCCTTCCCCTATATGGTTTTTTGTTCATTATCAGATATCTGCTGGGACTGGGCTAATAATTATTTCTTCTTGTTCAAACCATGTTGTCTGTTTTCCAGGTCTGACTTGTGGAAGCCTTTTAGAATGAGCTCTATGGACGACTCAAAATGTGAAGGTATTGTGAGGTACACGGTTGCCGTAAAAATATTTGCTGCTTTTCATTATCCTAGAATTTACGCAGAAATGTACTCTATTTCTGAGTCACAATGCAACATTCATAGTTCCTCATAGTAATGCAGGCCAGTTCCTCAGCTCTAAATATACATGAACCAAACATGAACTTGTCGTTTTCAGTGTAATTACTGATAAAAATCTCCCGGAAAAAAAATGAGACGTGACCAAGATTGCAGGGTGTCATTCAGCCCAACAATGCTCAACATTTTCCTCTTTTATTTTATTATGTGCCAAACACTTAGGATACCGAGGGACTTGATGATATCTTGCATTCTATCAGACCCGGTCCTGAGAACCCTCTGGAGATTCTGCAACAACTACATTAGTGGTTTTCAACTTCAGCCTTTAGTCACCCGTGTTAAGACTGATTTTAATTCTTACCGCAGTTGTAATCAAACAATTTAAACAGGCTGTTATTTTATGATTATTATTTCTTAATTACAGTAGGTAATAAGAGGTCACTAAAACTCCTTCAGTGCTCTTCCAGAAATCACTATGGATACCACCGAAAATGACCGTGCTTTTGATGTATTTCAAGCCGCAAATACAAATCAATATACAGAAAAATGCATAGAATCAGATTAGGTACCTACAACTGCTCAAATTAAAGAGTGGAGTGAATCCTAATTGGAGAAAGTATGGACTGTGATCCACCAAACCTATCCATTTGGATCATGAAGATTTCAAACACAAACCAAACTAATAGTGAGGCAAACCTGAGTTGTTGAAATTTATGGAAAATTGGGCTACTTCTGAAGTCATTGCATATTCAGTAATAAAGTTTGGATCACACTGACCTCAGTATTTTATTATCAACCTCCTATGGAAGAAGTTGCTACACGGAGCAATAAGCACTATATGAAGTTGTGGAATTTATTCATTGTGGAATTGTAAAGCCATTTCTGCATAAGTAAGATTTATTGGGTAATTATCAACACTTATTTGAAAAATTTTAAACATCAACAATACCCAAATAAGAAAAACAAAATTAAGAGCTTGATAAAATTCTGGGAGTGGAACAAAAAACCAGTTTACCCGAGGGTGCCCTTGGACTGTGGTTTTCAAACACAGTCCAATATGTCCAATCTGAAAAAAAAATAAATATATATATATATATATATATATATATATATATATTAATAATAATAAATACCTGCGAATATCTATATGAATTGTATTTTTTGAAACTGTGTTGTCCAGACTGAACCTAGCCTAAGTAAACTTGTGTAAACTGCAGGTACTGACAACGACCTGCCTCTTATAATTGGTCCAAGCATGTGCCCGATCAGCATGAGGTTCAGTCTTCTTATATCAGTGCCTGACGGTCTTAAGAATGCTCCTCTCACCAACTGAGGCCATTACTGTTGTGTATTGAGTTTAATATTGTATCTGGCTGTTCCGAATAGGGAATGAGAGGGGGATAAAAGCGTGGTGTGTCGTGAAATGCTAAACTACCTCACAGCTGATGTAGTTCAAACTTTGGCGCCATCTGAATTAACTGACCTCATGGTGAAAACTGTTCTGATTGGTTTGTTGTTTTTACACCAATTAACATACAAATGGTTTGTTTTGGTTAATTTTTGGATCTACATTCTTTAGTATTTCTATTGGAAAGTTGATGGCTGTCAAGCCTTTTGGATTTGGAATAGTAATAATAATGACAATAATAATAATGATAATAATTATTATTATTGGTGTTGTTGTTCTTGTTATTTACATTCATAACTTCAAAACCTTTGCAGACATGGAGATGGCACTTTTGTTCTTCAAAGTACTTTGAAAAGATATCCAAAATAGTGTGAATTTAATTGAGATAAAATCATAAAAATATTTACATAAATACATGATGCCAAAAAAGTGACTGTCCTATTGTGAGAAAAAAGATGCAATCTCATGTGATTCTGGGCGAAATGTATTTTTACGGGGTGCTCTCGCCGTCGAACGGGCTGTGTGTACAGATGAACTATCCTGGACGAGAGCCTGCTGCATCTGAACGCGATATGCAAATGCACCTTCGCACTTACTAAGATTTACTGCGCGGTCCCGTGATATTGGTTTGTCATTGATTTGGTTGTTGTCACAGCCCCAGCCGCACAGCACTTACCTCAAGGGAGGGAGGGGGCAAGAGTTAAAAAATAAAATATAACGTTCTCGTCGATGACTTACAGCTCGCATATTCATAAAATTGCACACATTTGTTGCGACTGAATCTGTTAGAAAGCTCAAATGTGGAAATAAAATCAAGGTGTAAAAATTGCAATGGCGAATGAAAAATATATTTGCATTCTTTAGCATTTAGCCCTTGGCCAGTTAATTTTCATTGATTCATTTACTTTTTTGTCTGCGCTTGTGGAACATCTATAATGTCAGGGTCTGCTGAGTAATACAAAGATGGAGAATTGTGCGGAATGTGATGTCTGTTGATGATCCTGAGGGAAAGTTCTTTAGTTTACGCTGTTACTGAGAACAGGATGTATGTGTGCAGCAATTTAGAGTTGAGAACACTTTCTGTGGCTTCCTTTAGATCTTCATGCATAACATTTTGAGTAACGTTAGCCTCTTGTGCGAGTCTAATGCAGGAAATCGGCATTTATTACACTATTGGTTTTATATGGCTTGGTTTTACATGGTGTGCACAGCGCAGTGCACTCGTTGTTTTGTGTGATTTGCATCCTGAATGAGTGCGAGAGACACACATATATGTCTATGTTTGTACATACATGTGTTTGTCCGGGCATTAGTGGGCATGTGTCTGTGCATGAGGGTTCATTCTTCTGTGTTTGTGACTGCGTCAGTAAGTGTATGTGTGTGTGTGTTGTATACTATTGCGTGTCCATTTCTGTTTGTGCGTCTTCTGACTGTGCTACTCTCCCAGTTCTGCGGTCTCATCTCTGAGAAACTTTTGATTATTGTTGCCATTATGGGACACAGGGGCCGGTCATGCGCAAAAAATATTGGGCAGGTTTTTGATGAAGAGATGAGTGTGGTATTTATTACAGCCCCTGTTGGAGTGAGGGAGGAGAGGAGAAGAGAGGGCAGGTAGGAGAGGTTAGAAGTGGAGGGATGTGGGGAGGAGGGAAGGGATGTGGGGGTGGGGTGGGCGGGAAGGGGTTCAGTCTGTAGCCCCAAATCCTCTCCTGTACTTCAGCGTCATGTTGCTCTTCTTTTGAAGTCTGGGGGAAGGATGGGGGAGGGGGGGGTGTCTTTTCTGTGTCGGGGGAAAGACGTCCGAGGGAAAATCTTTACAGCCCTGACAGCGCGTGCCGAATCTGTGTGGGTGTGTGCGTGTGTGTGTTGCATGCGTATGTGTGTTTGTGTGCATGACCGTATGTGTGTGTGTGTGTGTGTGTGTGTGTGTGTGTGTGTGTGTGCGTTTGCTTGCCAGGAAGGTGGGATCACAGAACTCCCTTAAATTGCGAGTGACGAGCCACGGCTAGCTTGTGAGAGGCACTTGAATTGATTAAATTTGCATGGGAGGGTAAATGGCGAAATCTGCCCTCACCCCTGGTGGAGTCCTGCCTCTTCACCGTCAGGGTTATTTTGGGGGGAGGAGGGGTGCGGCACTGGGGGAGGGTTACGGAAGGCGAAGGCGCACATCTGCTGGGGTATTACCATCAGTTCATCATTCCTCCATGACACGCGGCAGGGGCCCTGCCGACGTTTTTATTGCTGTTTAACGATCAGGACTGTCCTTGCCTGCCCGGCATATGTGCCATCAGTACATCAACTGAGGTGGAGTTGGGCTCATTTCTTTGAGATGGAGTTTGACTCCTCATGCTGACCGGTCGTTGGAGTTATCTTGTTGAGCTGGAGAGTGGCTTGTTGATGTGGAGGACTGATCTTGTGAATTTAAAGTTGGACTCATATTGCTGGTGTGGGTTGGACTCCTCTCGTCGACATGGAGTAGTTAGACTTGTTCAGATGGAGTTGGACTTGCAGTTGAGGTGGAGTTGGGCTCATCTCTTTGAGATGGAATTTGACTCATGCTGACCTGTAGGCGGACTCATCTTGTTCATGTGGAGTTGGACTTATCTTATTGAGCTGGAGTGTGACTCATTGTTGATGTGGAGAACTCATCTTGAGAAGGTGAAGTTTGGACTCATTGTTGGTGTGGGTTGGAAGTCTCTTTTGAGATCGAGTTGGACTTATCTTGTTGAGATGGAGCTTGACTCATCATGCTGACTTGTAGTTGGACTCGTCTTGTTGTAGTCTTGACTCATCTTGTGTCGTCTTATTGGAGGTGAACTTGTATTGTTGAGCTGAAGTATGACTTGTTGATTTGGAGGACTCCTTGTAAAGTTGGACTCATTGTTGGTGTAGCATAGCCTCCTCCTGTTGAGATGGAGTTGGGCTCATTGCAATGGAGTTGGACTCTGCTAGTTGGGATGGAGTTGGACTTAGCTTGTTAGGATGAAGTTGGACTCATCTTGTTGATGTGAGGTTGGGCTTATCTTGTTGAGGTGGAGTCTATTAGGTGTATGTCTTCTGTGATTAGCTTACGTATTGTGCGTCTCCCCCACCAGGCTGAATCTCGTTACATGGCTGTTTACTAATGACCATTTGGTAGCGGGTATTTAAGACCTGTGCTTTATTTGCAAGTTGCTGGATTGTATAATCGCATTTGAATTAAAAGCCCAGGCATTATTGTTAATAGAAATTTTTCATCTTTGTCTAATGCAATTAGTACTTTATTGATAGCTGTTTTTTTTTATTAATTAATTTTTAATTGAAAAATTTTTTTTTTTCAATTAATTCGAACAAGGTGTCAAACTCAATCAGGGTCCAGGATTAGGACCCATTCAAGTTAACCTAGCCTCTAGCCTGTTGGTTAGTTAAGCTATCGAGAACAAGCTTCTAATCGGAATCAGGATCCAGGACTGAAACTACATTCTTCTTAACCATTAAAAGCTCCACCTTGTCCAGTTTGGTAAGAACAATCTCCTAATCCTTCAACGGTCATCAGGATTGGAACCGGGTTCCTCTAAAGCTACATCCTCCTCCTCTGGAACAGTTTTGTACTGAAAAAGTCTGCACAACATCGGTCTGCATCCTGAAAGCCACTGGCCATTGATTGACAGCTCAGCCTTGCCTGTTACTTGTGTACTGAACTGTGCTATCATTTTCTTGCGCTCCGCCCCCACTTCCTCATTTAGGGGTTCCATTGACAATCAGTACCGTAATGCTTGCCAATAAACTATTTCTTGGATTGTGCACCTGCCTCTGCTCTTGATTCCTTGTCTGGACCATAACAGTGTCCTCATGGACTTACAAAAAAAAAAATCCACCATTATAGATTTATCTGACCATTGACCAGAACCAACTCAACTGACTTCTATTTTAGTTAGATAGCAGTGATAAAAGGTGGAAAGGAGGCCACAGGACTGATGCCGTTGACCGGAATGCGAGTTGATTGTAATTTTATTTATTTAATTGTTTTAATCTGTTTTGAACATCCCTGCCTGTAGGAAGCAAAAGACTTATGCTGTCGTCTCTGCGGCAGGAAAATGAGCAGAATTAGAAAAGCTGGAGAATCTGTCCTGTTCGCCTTCGACGGACGGGCTGATTGCTGTAATCAGATCGTTCTCGCTCCCATTAATCAGTGTGTGTAAGGGAGCCCTGATGAGGGTCCACTGATTGTAATGTGATGTCTCTTTTCCCATCATGCACTGTGAGAGAGAGATGGCGGGTGGGGGTGTATGGGGGGGGGGGGCTATATGGCGTAAGACACTGCTTCTTCTTCAGCCCCTTTTGGGTCATCCAGGGTCTTGTCCATCCTGGTAAACCACACATGCCTCGATTGGTCAAGTCGCACGGGAGAACTGAAGCACTGGGTAAAGCCGCAAGCGGTTTGGCAGTTCTGGCGTTTATGTGAACTGTTTCATTTCCCTACCGCCCCTCAAACTCCTCCCATCTCCCCCCACCCGACTGTGGGGGTGTTGTGTTGGGCTGGAAACATTGGACCTATAGTTTACGACCCTGTCTTCTCTGGCGGGTACTGAGTGTGAGAGGGAACGAGGGATGGAGGAAGGGAGAGAGAGAGAGAAAGATGGTGGCAATGGTGATGGGGCAGACCTGTTTTTTTATTTCATTCTTTCTCACTCTCCCTTTCTTTTGCAAGCAGTCCAAGTGCTGCGCTGTTATGGCTGCCTCATCAGCCGTCCCTACGAGGGCTGATACAAATTAATTAACCTAATTAAAGGCTCTGATTGCAGGCGTGATTGGGAGATGAGCTGGCAGACAGAGCCCAGGCGCATGAGCTGGGAGGTGTGGGAGAGATTCCAGGCTCTGTGCATGAGTAATGAGGGAGAACGATCTCTCTCTCCATCTTTCTCTCTCTCGCTCTCTGTATCTTCCTTGCTCTTCGACTCTTTCTCTCGCTCTCTTTATCACTTTGTCTCTCACTTTTTCTTGCTCTCTATCTCTTTCACTCTTTACTCCTCGCTTTCACACTGCCTGCTTCTTTCCTTCTTTATCTTTCTTTCTTTCTTTCTTTCTTTCTTGCTGTCGCTCATTCTCTCCGTTACCGTGTAGATCTGTCTCTACATCACTTCGCTTCTTCCGCAGGCTTGAACACTCAGATTCGAAGGTTTGTTGTGGACATGATAACATGCGTCTTAAGCTGGCGGAAGAGAGATGGAAACATACGAAGAAGTCAACTGCACTTGGGTTCTATCCAAATATCTACCCAAATATGCATAGATCTACCTTTACTCACTCTCTGTCTTTCACACTGTCTCTCTCCCTCCGCCTCTCTCCCTCTCATACCAGGTTTTTCTCAATCACCCTTTTTTTGGCCAGGCTACGCCCCTTTTTTCCAATCATTCCTCCCCCTTTCATTCTCTCACTCTTTTTATCCAGTATTCTCCATCTCCTTTTCTCATTCCTCCCAGTCCTATCGCACTCCTCTGCCACCTCTCCACTCAAGCCTCACGTTATTCCTCCTTTCATCTCTCCTCTTCTTCTACTTGTTCATTTTCTGTCTTTTGTTCCTGCTCTAATATTCTGCAATCTTCTGTTCCACCGTCTCGCTGCCTCCGTCCCTCGCTCATCGACGGCTCATTCTTTACTCTGTCACCCCTTCCCTGCAGTACCACTCTTCTTTTTCTGTCTCTTGTTTAACTTCTCTCCTCTGTTATTTTCTGTATAACTCATCACACTGTCTCTCATCTCCCTGGGTAATTTCAGTGCAACAAAATTTCTACTTTGCATGTGCAGAAATGCTGCCGGATGTTGATTGGTACTCGGGAAGTTCTTAGAGAGAGAAGGAGTTTGTGTTCGATTTTTAAATGGGCATATGGCATATGCTTTTTTTTTTATAAAGTAGGCCCATTTTTCACCTATAAGAGAAATGTTTATTCTTCATCTCCTCAGCAGGAGAAAATACAGACACTGAAATATCTTTGAGGAACTGCTGTACAAGATGGCCGCAGTGGTACAGCTCTGGGGTCGGTTACTCTCAGGCTGGATTTATAACCGTCTCATGAGGAATCAGACTTTACCCACAATCTGCTGACTTCATCGCATGTAAACACAGCTATCTGATTATAACTGAAATTATTATTTGTTTATTTATTATTATAATAATTTTTTTTACAGTGATCTAGATAGTTGGACATTGTGTGCAAGTTTATTAGAAATAGTTCATACAGTTGGGCGATGACACCGTGGTAAGTTTGTTCCTATCAATTTTTCTTAGGCTCTCAAACGTATTTATATATTATTAGAGTTCAACCTGTCATTGTCAAAGTATGGTAGAAATATTGGGTTCCTGGATACCACAAGAATGTGAGAAGGATGAGGAATGATGGCGTTTTCAGGTTGCAGATATTAACACAGACAGATGCACAGGAACATACATTCATGTGCACCCGCACCCAGATGAAGCCTTGTTCAAGGTTATGGGAGACTGGGGTCCGATGAGCCGTGGGGACCAATGAGCCATATCACATTTTTGTCATCAAAATATGTCAGATCTGCTAATAATAGACAAAATTGTGATATGGGGACCAATGGAGAATGATGGATCTCAACACTATATTTCGTATTTCATGGAGCTCTGACACTTATTGACTACAAATGTGTAATATGGCGCATTGGTCCTCACGGGTCAGGACCTCACTCTCCCCTATTTCTTTTGTAGGATGAGAACAACAATTTTATCCAAAAATGTGTGTTCTGTATCAGATTTCTTCCCTTCTAAGCGTAGGCTATGATAAAGAATCAAGGACAACATCCTCTAAAGAAGGAACCAGCAGCTTTCAGTTGGCCGAGTGGAGTGTCGTTCTTCCACGAGAAACCCTTTTAGAAAAAAAATCATCGTTGAACGCTGTTACTCATTTTGAAACGGCATACAGTATGAAACATGAATTGAGCGCAAATTAAAAGGGCTTCTGCTCCCTCGCGTTCCAGCGCGTCGTTTTCCGTGTTTTGCCACAGTTGATCAAGTCCTCAATGGCCTGTGAATTACTGAGAATGACGCGAACACGATGGCACTATTATTAATGAATTCATTTAAATTACAATGTACACGACAGCGGCCGAAAAACGCTTTGAAACGCCGCACGCGCCTCCGCCCGGCACTCTGTCCGCACCAGACAGCGCATTTACACTGCAATTTGAGTGATGTGCGCAGGGGGCGGGGTGGAAGCGTGCGGGAATGAAAACCTAATTAAAATGAACCGGAGAAGCCGTTTACTCTCCGTGGCCGAACCGTAAACACAAAAAAGGAAGAGGGACGCGCGCCTTAGAGATTACAGCACCTTTAAAAATGCCGCCGCTCCTCCCCTTGCGACCGCACTCGAGGCTCCGAGATAAGGAGCGGAGCTGTCAAGGGAAGGTAAATACGGCACTTAAGGATTCCTCTCTCATTTAGCGGTCACACTTACGGTTTAATTAAGCTGAAAGCGATACCCCGCCAATGAGCTGATGCTATCTGTTCCCGTCTCTGGCGATTGAGGCCCAGATAGGGCCACCGTCTCTCCAGCCGGCCAGGCAAGACCAGCGCATGCTGCGCCTCTTTTGGAGCTCAACAGCTGTAGCACGGCTGCTATCAGATATTTTAAAAGGACTCATGAATATGGATGGTAGCCCAGCGCTGCAGAAAGAGAGATGGAACTGATGTTTGTCCTCCACAACAAGAGGATGAAAAGGAGACCAAGGACCGAGCCTTGGCTGTTTGGAGGGAAAAGGAACTGGGTTGAGGAAGGCGAACTGGGGCTAGAGATGGCTAGGCATGTGAATAGCGTAGCAAATTCAGTGTATCTTAAATGTGTTTTTGCGATCGCAAGGCTTTGTCATGAGGTTTTTTCAGTCTCATTATCGAAAAATCTGCTCATGTTCACCATTAAGTGGCCATGAGCGTCCTCAGTCAATGTTCCGGTCTGGACAGAAACACGGAGCGATGCATCTTATTAGGCTAATGCCTGGCCTTGCTTGGCTTTCTGGCCCTTAGCTAGCAGGGCATCACTGGGAAGATGTCACTGCAGGACCAGGAGCAACAGATCCAGACATTAATTCATAACCACAAAGTAGCCCATTATGAATTATTGTTATTGCAACTAAAAGTTGCATTAGGGAGCGTCAATTAGCATAATTGCAAGATTTTAATATGGTTAATAGGCTGCCGTGACCTTGTGTATTCACTGAGCAGGTGCGCTCTGCGGTGGCATGGCTGTGGAAAGTGCCCATATTTGAAAATGAATGATGGTGTGCATCTCAACATGTTCTGGGTCTTCGTCTTTTTACCCGGCATGTTATCTGTGAGCGCGTTTGTGTGTATACGTGCGTATGTGTGTGTGTGTGGGCTGGGAGTCCTTTCGGGGACTTGCGTAATGGGACATTTTTTTGGCCAATAGGGGATGAAAACAGCTTATTTTCCTCCCGTTTTTGATATTTCAAGACAAAAACCTAAAAAAACAAAATGTCTGCTTCATGGCCGTCTCTTTGACGCAACTTTTTAAATACCTTCCCGCCGGCTATACGGCGATTGCGACAAAGGAAGAACGATGTGTGGGTGGCTGCTTACAGAGGGGACAGAATTTCAAAAATTCGCCCAAAAGAGTTCGAGGGTTAACATTTTGGTTTTATCCCTTTGTGGAGTGGATAAATTGTCCCAGGAGCTGGACAATAATGTTTTTATGGAACTCAAAATTTTGCACTGAAGTGGCTCTTTGTAGTGGGGGAGGGGAGGGGGGGGGGGGGGTCAGCAATGGCCAGCACGTGCCTGGCCATGAACCTTTGTAGCCTCTCTGCTGTTTCCGAAGAAAGGAGCGGCCAGCGAGCCAAAGGCCGGCTCTTCGCCCAACAACCGGCCACTTTGTTCCCCCAGAACAAGGGCCGCTCACAGGGAACAGTACCCCCAGGACTCCGCTCGTTCTTGTGGCAGTTCGGCTCCGCGGGGCCCAGTAAACTTGCCTCGGAGAGATAATGTTTCCCTCAAATCTTCGGCCGTCCGCCCACCTTTGGGGTAGAGTGAACAATGAGCTTCAGGAAAACAACACTCCTATTCTTGCTCTGGGCCTCTGACTGGAGCTCGTTGAGATTGGTCTCTTTCTTTTTCTTGGATTTTCTGTTCACTCTATTCACCCCCCCTCCTGCAAAAAAAAAAAAGGCCCCCCCACCCTGCCCCACCTCATTTCACCTCCTCTTTGGTGTAATGACTCCGTGTGATGCATGGTAATCAGTTTCTTTCATGTTCTGACTCTCTTTCTCTCGCTGATGCTCGCTACTTCCTCTCTCTCTCCCTCCATCTCATCTCCTTCATTCTCTTTCTTCCTTTGCTAAATCTCTCATTCTCTTTCTCTCTCTCCTGTCTTCCCCCTCTCTCAATCTCTAGCTCTCCTTTCGTGCCTCTCATTCTCCCTCTCCCCCCTCTCAATTTTTTCCTCTCTCTTTCTCTCCTATCTTACCCTTTTCAATTTCTTTCCCTCTCCTATCTTCCTCTCCTCCCTCTCAATCTCTCACTCTTTCACTTTCCTTCCGTGCTTCCATCTGCTATCTCCTCACATTCCAGTCCCCCCCCTCTCTTTCTCTCTCTCTTTCTCTCTCTCTCTCTCTCTCGATGGAGCAGGTTTGGAGGGGTTGAGCCGTGAGTTGAGTCTATAGCAGCAGGTTACTTTAGCCGTCCCCCCCCCCCCCACAGACTGAACACAGCTCTGTAATCTGCATAAAGGAATGTGCTTGATGCTTCTCTCACCTGCGGGGAGTGGGGGGGCACCAGGGCCTTATCTTGGCTGCTGCGTCCCTGCGATTTTTATCTGCAAGAATAGTATTCATGTCTTTATTTAGATTAATCTCTCCCGCCTTACTATCCTGTTTTTTCCCCCCTTTGTTTCTCCGTAATACCCTTTTTTGCATTCGAGATTTATGCGTTCGGACATTCCGGGCGTTTTGTTTCGAGCCGCGATCGTTGTAATTCCGCATCCCGCTAGCGCAACACGAACAGCATGGTGATTACAGGCTTTGTGCATTTATTTATTTATTTATTCATTATTTCGTCCCCTTAACTGCCATATTAATCCAGCTCGCTGGTTATTTGTCTCCGCCGGTTGATAAGCAATTTGTCGCGGTGAAAAGTGACGGGAAAATAGCCGAGAAGTTAAACATATTGAAGGCTAAATGGGATCTCGGAACCATGTACGGAGGAAAAGAAAAAAGCCCATTACCTGTGGTGAAATGACTCCCCTGCCCACCCTGGATTAGGGTTTTCTGGAATATTCCTTCATCTGGTAACTGTCTACCTGCTCTCTGACTCCTGTTAGATATGACTATTGTGACTGGGAAACATGTGATCATCCTCCTGGACTCATTCCCCACTCCAGTATTTCTGGAAACAAGAAAATTTCTCCTTTGTACTTTTTTCTTCCCTGACATTTTCTTCTGGCGCCATCAGATCTTGATAACGTGTCTTCGAACTCTCAGGCATCGGTTACCGGGGAGAGCATGCTGGGGGAATTGTCATCCGCCAGGGCTTGAAGGTCTCATTTGATCGAAATCATTTTGCTCAGTTTTACATGTAAATATGTATACTGATTGATTTTTTTTTGCGTGATGTTTCATCTGTGAAATCACTACTTTCAGAAATAAATGGATATTTGTGTGTACTTTTTAAACTTCCTCAGCCCTGCCCCTTTAAAAAGTTCACTTGCCACGAATGTGAGTTTTGTGACTGTATACGTCATCACAGGAAGGGTAGTTAACTGGTGCAAAGTTAGCATGTTGAAAAAGTGCATCTAGATGCAGATTTATTTCTTTTTTGCAGGACAAAAAAGGTAGCCATTTCATGCTCACTTGCCGCATAGATTATTGCCTGAAACGACCATCTCATTGCTGCATGCTGTACTTACGTTTGTCTTGCATTACTGGGCAGTGAGGGGCAGGTGGCGTGCATAACGGTCTACACGTAATCGCTAAGGTTGATGCAACTTTCACCATCACATCAGTCAGTAAGAATAAACCATGTCAAATGTAAACAATATAACCTTGTAAATCTAATCAAGCTACAGCTCGCTACAAGGGAGACACGTTCGGGGTCATCAGTTCTGTGCACCCGCGACGGACGGTGAAATAAAAATCGGTGAAGTGCTGAACATCCCTTGCAAATAATTATTGATCTTCAACTGTTTTCTATCATTAATTTATTTTAACTTTGCGTAAACTCCGCAAACACTCAACATTATCTGATTCGATGAGTTTTCCTCAGTAATTTAACACAAAGAAAACTTGTCATTTGGACACAAAATTTAATTTCTCTTAATGGAATTTGAGGTCATGGGATCTTTAAAGAGAAATCACCCATTTCGCATCTCAGTCTACTGTCTCTGTGCGATCACTTTGAGCTGAGGGAGGAAGCCTGGGCCTTTCCGTGTGGAGTTAGCTTGTTCTCCTCAAAGCAGCATGGTTTCTCATGCATACATCACCAGAACCAGCACAGCTGACCTGTGCTTGATGAGGTTTAAAACCAACAAGGGAAAATGCTCTATTAAGTTTGGCGGAGCTATGAATTGGATCAAGATACCTTTACAAATTAAATGTACATTTAGTGAACATACATGTATATTTAAAAAATAAAAGTTAAAGCATGGCCTATGGGCATAATAGAAGCATAGGAAAGTTAGCCTGTTAGTAATGATATCCCAGAATTATTGCTGTTAGTATTGTCCTTTCCTTTCATTGGTCTGGCTGCATTCGGCCATCGTTAGAGGCTATTTAGCTTTATGATCTTAGCAACTATGATATCTGTTAATTGTTGGATGTTTGCCTTTCTATCTGGACTTACACCATCTTTGCTGTCACCTCACCAAACACCATAATGGAAATAAATCTGACGCGTTTTTGGGTTATCCTTACATTTGTTAAGCGGTAATGTAGTCGTTCTGATTGCCTTACTCTTAATCTGTCAAAAATACTAACTAAACTAAACTAAACTACATTTACCCAGGATAGCACTATGTTGCTCAGTTTCCTTCCACTGCTCAAGGACATGTATTAGAGGTTAATTAGAGTCTGTAAATTACCTGTCAGGGAGACTCGGTGGCGCACTGGTTAAGCTTGTTAATTTTGGGATTGGAACGTCCTGAGTTTGAATCTTTGCCATGGCGTTTGTGGTGTGTTCTCGGGTGAAAACACTTCGCTCCCGTAGTGGCCCACTCCTCCCCAGTGCACTACTGCGTATAGGCAAATATTCAAGGAAACAGGACTGAATTCCAGGGGAGTAACCTGTGATCGACTAGCACCCCGTCCAAGGGAGGGAGCAGTGCTCCTAGTCGCTTCATGCTACCATCTTGCCTTTTCTCCTCAATGAGCTGCATCCTTCTGCAAAACTGCTGCTGACCAAATGTTTTTTTTTTGTTTGTTTGTTGCAATATTACAAAGTAGGGATCACTGAAACTGGCCCTGGTGTCCAAATCCAGCCAAGTTTTCTTTTCTCCTGGGTCATTAATTGAAAAATCTGAACTTGGGCTTTGCCTGAAAATCTTCGCTCCGAACTCCCAGGTAAAGGGAGGGTGGAAATCTGTCAGTTCTAAGCACTAGTGGACTAAAATGTGGTCTTTGCTCTGGGCCTGATGTGTCTGAAGATCCAAGGAGTATCAGAAACCCATCCTTTTGGTGTCAATAACCACACCAAATTCAATATCATGGAGATCACATTCTGATATTTGATGTAAACATCAACCTGAGCCCCTAGCCTGTATCTGCCTGATCTAATGCATTGCAGAGCCGCCCGATGACTGGCTGTGTGAATGAATTAGCAGGTGTAGAGGTGTTCCTAATAAAGAGCTCAATGAGTGTACTTTCTGGGTTCGGGGGAGACGTGTATCTCCGTACTTACATCATATTAACAATTTGCTCACTGAATGAAAGATCTCAATGAACGGGCTTCGGTTTGCAACGCGGCACAATCAACACTGACTGGGCACTTTTGAAGGTAAACGTAACTGTGCCTATGGAATTATTTTAACTCTGTCAGAGTTGATTTGGGGTAGTATTGCTATGTTGGTGGCACTGTGTCTCGCAGCACGAAGCTTTTCAGTTCGAATATGGCCTGGTCCTTTCTGAGTGGATTTTCCTCTGGGTACTCCAATTTTCCCCATGGTCCAATGGTATACATTTCAGGCCATTTAGAGAGTCTAAACCATAGACTGTACAAAAAAATGGACGAAGCTACCGTGACGTCACCCATTGGTTTCAGCATACCATAAAGGAAGCCTCGATTTTGGCAATTTGAATTGCGCCATGTTGTCATTTTGAAACCGGATGCGATTTCTATTGGACTAGAGCGAGAATCAAGATCCGGGGAGGGACGTGAGAGGTGGATCTGACCGTATCGGACGAGGACCAGAGGATAGCCACGGCTCTAAAGCATATTCTGGCTTTATCCTTTATTCTAGTCTACTTGGGACCATAATTTACAAAAATGAGCATCATGATATATCGAAGGCAACTTGAAACTTGCTATAGCTACCATAAGATAATGTGAAAAATAATTATTTAAATGAAAAACTTGACACATGATGGGTTTTCAGCAGTTCAGGATAATTACATTTTCAATTCCTTGAAAATTTACCCAGCGCTCAAAGGGTTAACTAGTTCTTTCCCTGTTCCAGCAGTCTACAGCTGTGTTACCCCAAATCACGGTACTTGCAGGCGGAACACCCACCTGCCCTTTACCTGGGAGTCAGGTGTAAATAAAGTCTAGCCAATCAGAGATATCAATAATTGTTCAATATTTGCCCGGAGGGAAAGGAAACGAGGGCTGGATTTGGATTCGAGAACCAGATTTGGGGAGCCCTGGTCGATGGGTTGTTTCTATTAATTGAATAATTGGCTCGTTATTCCCTGAATGCAAACAGCTGTCGCCACTGATGGTCCTGTGTATATAGGTTGTGGGTTTTGTCTCAGTTGGAGCTGGATCATCTTACTAGTAGAGTGACTCATATCTCTTACTCTAAATCAGGGCTCCCCAAATATTGAACAATTATTGCCTCTGATTGGCTAGACTTTATTTACACCTGACTCAGGTAAAGGGAGGGTGGAAAACCAGTAGGTGTCAGCCCACAAAGACCGTGATTTGGGGAACACCGCTCTATATTTTAGTTTTCCTCCACAGTATTTCTTCCAGGAAGCTAAATTATAAGTGAGTAAGTTTCTAGAGAGCAAATTATTATGTACGGCAGGTTTTCTAAGTCATCTTTAATTTCTCCTGATCCTCCTCATTATAAATGCACCCTAGTGGCTCATCTTCGCTCCTGCAACCGGCTCCTTCTCAGCCCAGTTAGTAACACATTTGATTCAAAACTTGGTCAAGACATTGCCAACCAGATGCTATATGATTTCTCAGTCTGTGTGTGAGTTTGTTTGTGTGTGTGTGTGTGTGTGTGTGTGAGAGATTATACTGTACTGGGAATGTCATGCCTTTCGGCTATTTGATTTCTCCTCTTAGCTTTTGCCCTCTGTTTGTTTTCCCATCAGGTAGATTTCTTCGATTTTACCAGAAAGTTAAATCAGCGCACTTGTGAAGATTCAATGTGTGTGATAATTCTTCGCAGAGGTCAAGCAATAATGTTAGGACTTCTATGTGGTGTTTTAATCAACATGTATGATAAATGTTATTTCTCAAATTATTGCGCTCTGAGATTAAATGAGAATCTCTTTTTGGTGATTTCAACTGATAAATGGAATTATTGCCTTAAATCATTTTTGACACGTTTCTTACAGTGTACAATAGCGCAGTCTACGCTGTAGAGTTGTTATCTGTGAGCACACAGATTCTGCGTTATCACTTCCTGGCTGTATCTGATGGTTGAAAGAGATTAGCCTCACAAAAAAAAAAATGCATATCTGAAATAATCATCATATAATTTATGACAACATTAGTATAAGATGTACAGCATGATGAATTAGGTGTATGACAGCCGTTCTCTGAATAGAACTGACAATATTATACAAAATGATGTGCGATAAGATTATGCCCCAAAATATGCATGTTAGCAAACAATGATCAACTGTTATTAGGTATCTTACCAATGTAGCAAAAATTTCAAGCTATAAAAGAGTAATTAAGAGAAGAAAATAATAATATTCAGAATAATCGATAGAAATGAGTATCAAGCCAAAGAATGAATGAAAAATGCATTTATGTTGCACTTTCTCAAAGGTACTCATAAGGCTTGGCTGCAATATATGGGAATCTCACCTCACCACTACCAAAATTAGAACCTATCGGGGCGATGCAGGGCAGCCATTTTGTGCCAGAACTCCCGCCACACATCAGCTGAGGTGGAGAGGGAGAGGAGCTTTCATCGCCGATTAAAACGGGCGATTAGATGTCAGCCTGGTTGAGCCAGGTTCTTAATTTAAGCTGAACAACAAGGAACCCCCTCTGGGTTATAGGACAAGCTGATAGGACAAGTGTTTTTAAAATTACGCCACTGTAACTCTTACTAATGCTTTGTGTGTGAACAGTATTTGACCTATTTTGTCAAAAAAAACTGACTTGTATGCTGTACAAATTGTTATTTAGTGTAATTAATACTTAAAAGAAATCCCCCCAACAGACACGTTTTGTCAAATCTGGCCACCCCTAATGCACTATGCTGAGCTTAGCATCACATTGTGCCGCAAAAATCCATAAAATTCTGATAATGATGACGATGATCTATCCATCGTCTAAACAGCTTGGGTGAGCTGGAGCCTATCCCTGCGAACTGTGAACTTCAGGCAGGAACATGCCATGGAGAGCTCACCATTACATTCCAAGGTGCACACCCCATTCGTACAAACACTTGTACTGTGCCACCCATTATTATTATTATTATTACTATTATTATTATCATTCATGACTGTGATTATCACTGCCTGTCATTCAGCACCGGGGTTGGGGCCTCAGTGTCTCTCTGATTCTTGCTCTGTGGCTCAGCTGGACCAAGGCTGGAGTCTCCAGTCTCTTGCTGAGGAAAAAATTTTTTACAACTATATATATATATATTGAACTGTTTTCTTCATGTCTTCAAGTGTAAAGTCTTTCATTGCCGTGGGTGGAATGAATTATGGCCGCTTGCAGAGACGAGATTCCATGAACTGTGTTTTGAGTGCATTGTGTTCGTAGTGGTGAAATTGTTTTTCTTTGTGCAAAATCTACAGGGTAATCCTTAACATTGCATCTCTGTTGTTTAGAAAAACAACAATTTTCCCTCTCCAAAAAGAAAGACGCAAATATATAAATAAGAGCTGTTTAGCAAAGTTCTAGACTGAAAGCCCCCTTGCTTAAAAAAAAAAAAATACATATAGCTCAAATAATTATCATAAAAATTCCCAAAAAAAGAAAACCACTGCTCAAATTTACTAATTCTACCACTTGGTTGACTTAAGCGATTAGTTTCAAATGACTTGACAAGTCTCAAGTGCCTGCTGAAAGACTCTTGACTTGAAAATTGCTCTTTAAATGACTTTTGAAAATCACTCAACTACGGCGCGGAGTGGCGCGCAGTGACAAACGGCAGTTTTTAGGCGAAGCTTCTGAAATTGTCAAGTATTGTTCCCGCTTTTCGTGCATTTGCTGATAATCTACATAAGAATGGTGTCCTGTCAAAGCACGGCGGCATTTATTTATTTGCCGAGCTGGGGCCATTTAGCGCATGACGCGCCGAGCTTACGTTTGAGTCCACGCCGATTTCCCTCAGTTTATGCGAAAGCAATCAAGGCGAATTGTTTTTTGGCTGACAGGTTCAGCAGCAGTGTGCAACACCTGTGGCGTACAGGTCATAAACAGCCGGTGTTTATGTTAGACACAAGACCGATGTAGAGGAAGTAGGGATGACCTGCAGGGCTTAGGCCTCCTCTCTGTGGGTTCTGGTGTGATGAACCTGGGTTCTGATATGATGGGTTCTGATACAATGAACCCGACTCCAAGGTTCTCAGATTTTAATATCTGCCAAATGCACTTTCACTGTACTTTCTGGTGATGTTCTCACTAGTCTGCTTGTTTTGGGTTATATCCGCTGGGGGAATAACAATACAACAGCCAAAAAAAAAGAGAAAAAATATTTATAATAACGCTGCCTGTCCTTCAATTTAACATTATGATAATTGAGTTTAAGATGTGCAAAACTCACCACGGTACTGCTCACCAAATTGAGGTGGATCCACTGTTTTAAAAATGTTTAATATTGGGACCTAAAAGAAAAATGAATGGTGTGTTATTCCTTAGCGATGCAGTTTGGTATGGTCCACATGTAACCATTACTTCTGGGTTTTCTTCTGGGAAAAGTGATGGATGAAACCCAAAGGAACCGGGCCAGACACACTGCGTTTCTGCTGCACCGCTGTAGAGGTTCCCAGTGAACTGCACTGCGCCAAAAAGATAGCGGTAGAAACACAGGAAGGGAAAGATCAAGAACACAGGCTGTTTCTGAACATCTCCAAAAAATCGCTTCTTAGACACATTTCTTCAAAGAAAACTTTTTTCCCCACAATGTTTTTTTTTTTTTTTAAATCAATCTTATGGAATTCCTTATTTTTTAATTAGCAGTTGGAATGGTACAACAGCATTAGAACATTCAGTTAGGAATATTCTAATCACATTTTTTTAAACCTTAAACCCACAAATTTGTAAATAATTTGTACATGACCTCAGGAATGACAGTTAGGCTATGGCTGTCATACCTGGTTTGCCACAGGTAAAGACACGACAAACTTAACGTTGCTACATGCAGTGGCATTTGCCGCTTGAACAACAGGTTATTGGTGGCAGCAAAGACCACTGCATTGTTTTAAACACTACAAACCCCTGACGGTGATGATGGCAATGATGTTAGCAGTAATGACAATGAGGATGATCATTGAGTAAAACTCTGCGTGATGATTGGGAGGGAAGTTGATTTCGAGAAAAGTGATGACGATGATGATTATGATGTTTAACAAAATGATGATGATTGTGATGATTCGGTGGTGGTGATTGTTACGATGATGATGATGATAAATATGGTGATGATGAGTATGATTATAATTGTTATTATACAATACTATAATATACTATATTATAATGGGAAAAATATGGATGATAATGTTGTGAAACATGATGATGTCGACAATGATGGTGATGAAGATGATGGTGATGATGATTATGATGATTGTTATTATGTTAATTATAATGAGAAAGACATTGAAGAAGCTTTGGCTACACTCCACACTGAAGATTGAAAATGGGTGTGTGTGTGTGGATCATCTTGGATGGGGCACTGCAAAAACTAAAAAATAAGTTAACCTAATCTAGTATTTTAATCTTGTAGTAAGACTTAAAATACTTATTTCTGTTACCTTTTTTCTTAGTAAGACAACAGTTTTGCCAATGGGGTGAGATAAATTTGACTTATTTCAAGATTTTCCAATGGGATAAGAAAATTTCACGTCAAGCACATGGTAACTTAAGCTCATATTTTCTACTTGAGAGAGAAAAACTAGGAAGTTCGGTCTTATACTAAGACTAAATTATTTGTTAAGACAGACACTTTTTGCAGGAGAGCTGAGGGCTGGGGGGCTTGTATCGGTGCTGGGAGGCGCAGTGGGGACGGCGGTACTGCGGTATGGATTTCTGGCCTGTTACTGCGTTATCGCACTCGTCTAATGAGCAGGGATCGGCCTGCCAGCGTGATTTGTGGGAGACTTGATAAATATCAAGGCAAATGTGTTGGAGTTTTTATGTGAATCACCTTGAAATGCTTATTAAAAAAGCAGCTCATTCATATGTGACCCTCTCACGAGTGAGTGTGTGTGATGTCAAGAGGTATGCACGAGTGCTAGTGCGCGCGTGAGTGTGTGTCAGTCTGTTTGTGTGTATGTGTGCGGTTGTGTGTACGCATACTGTATATTTATGAGGATGAGTCTGTTGGTATGTGTACAGTGGGTGTCCATGTACATGAATTTGCTGTGTCTGTGTATATATGTGTGCGTTTGTGTTTGTGTACATGTGCCTCAGTGCATGTACTTGCGTGTGCTTGTGTGCATGTGTATGCAGTTGTGCGTGTGTGTGTCCGGTATGTGTGTATGTGTGTGCGGTTATGTGTGCTTGTTTTCATATGTGTGTGAGTGTTTCCTGGCTCGTGTGTAAGTGTAGCTTTGTCTCCTGTTTAACATCACTCTCAAGGCCCCGTAGGTCTTGTCTTAACAGTGTGCAGCGGACCATCGGACAGCTAATCAATGGATCAATCATAAAATTATCGCTCTTGATCAATCATCGCCTGCCCGTGGCCTCGATTTTTTTTTTTCCCTTTCCCCCGAAAGAGACTGTTGGGTATTTTACGTCACCATAGTCAATTCACCCTTTTCTAAAATAAGTCAAAATTTCTCTCATTTTAAACGGCAAAATATAAAGATAAGAAACCTCCCACAAAGCTTTTCAGTGGCGAGGCGGACTCATTAGTGAGGGATTTGTACGCAGCGGAGATGCAAACAGTGCGACGTGCGAGAGCCTCTCGCTCGCGTCCTTCCCTCACGCCACGCGGCCGTCTCAGGGAGCGCGGCGTGATTTATGACGCGTCTGAAAGGCTCTTTTCACAAAAGTCACGAGCGCCGGGTTACTGAGGAAAGGGGAGGGGGGGGGGGGGGGGGGGGGGCGGGGGGGGTCGCTTGATAACCGCGGCAGACATTTTAAACCCGTCTGACACCGACTCTCGGGATTAAGCTCGATAACACAATGGAAATGCCACGCTGGGAGGGAGGACGGGAGAGGAGTGGTGGGCTGGGCAGGGGAAGAGGGAGCGATGGAGTGAGAGAGATAGAAGAATAAAAGAGAGAGAGAGACTGGTGTAAAGAGAGGGGTCATTGTTTCCGTCCGTAGGCTTGCCTCCCCGAGCGGTTGAATGGTGCGGATTCAGCGAAGCCGCAGATCTGCGTAGGCCCGCCCGCCTGCCAGCCGACGCCCTGCCCCCCCGCCCCTCCCCAAACCGGCCCGCCATGGTTGAAGGGTCGGCATTCACTAACCCCCCCCCCCCAAAATGACATCTGTGCCCCGGCCGGTCTCTGGCATGCCTCTCTCCCACACACTAGAGTCCCATTGTCCTGACACAGACTGAGAGAGAGAGGGAGAGAGAGAGGGAGAGAGGAATGGACAGAGAGAGTGGGAGGAGGGAGATGGAGGGAGAGGGGGATGGTGACTAAGAACAGGGAGGATGAGAAAGAGAGACAGACGAAAGGAAAAATGATAGAGGGTTAAACCCTGAGGGAGGAGGGCGAAGTCAGTGATGGGTGGATAGACAGAGAAAGGGGGAGAGTGAAAGAGAGATGGAGGAGAGAGAGGACAGAAATGGAGGGAGAGGGGACAGATAGATAAGAGAGGGAGAAAGAGAGAGATGGAGAGATTCGAAGATTGTTTTGATAAGGCAGATGGTGAAAAGATTTAAGGGAAAAGGAGTGCGAAGGACTCTGGGTAGAAGGGCTGTGCAGGGGCCAGTAAACAGGACCCCACTCCGCTGGCCCCCGACATGCTCACTCTTCTTCTTTGGTTGCAGTGTGATGTGTGTGAAGGGGGCCTCACTGCACCCTGGGAAAGCCACTGAGCTGGAGGTGTACTATCAGATCTGAGAGCCTGAGAATTCACTAGACTTTATAATCTGATCTTTCCCACAGAACAGTCCACATGCGCGCGCACACACACACACACACACACACACACACACACACGCAAACACAAATACACACTAATTCCCATACTCTCTTGGATCTCATCTGCATGCGGATACACATATGCATTCGCGGGTATGCGCATATGGTATATGATTTCACTTACACACATGCTCACACACATTAACTCATATTCGCACACAAGCGCTCACAAATGCATGAAAATATACGCACGCATGCACACACACACACACACACACACACACTCATACTGAAACACACACACACACACACACTCAATTGGTCTTTAAAATGTTTCTCTTTGCTTCTTTTAATTCCTTAGGTCTATAAAAACCTCAAATACTTGTGATTATAGATGTCATATAATTGCAAAAATATTTTATTTAGCAAGTAAATCTCAGTTAATATTGGGTCCTCCAGTGCACAGGCCATGAAAATGTCACGTTTTGGAAACCTATAAAATGGCGGACTGCTCTTGGGTCAGCAGGGACGTTCGGTGTAGCGCTCCGGTCAAAAGAGCCACTCTTGGAGCGAAAGCAGATGCCGGCCGACGCAGCGCTGGCTCCGTAGGCTCCGAGATCAATGTTATTGTTGGTGGACGCGGCGCACGCTTGTTTGTGTTGTTCGCCAGTGATCGACACATACATATGTAATTAAGCAGAGGACGGCATAATCGCGCCTTTGTCCCGGACTGAACTGCCGCTACACGGTGAGGCGGGGAATGAAATTTTACTCGGTGGGAGTTCAATTGAGAACAATATCCGGTGGGATTGCGAGTGCTTCCGAATGCAAATTTCACTGCGTCATGTGCCAAGAGCAACTTCTGTTTTATTCTCACAGAACTGCATGGTGACCTAGCGCTCAGATGCGCAGCCGCTTAAGGAGCAAAGCAGGTCTGGGGCCTCTCTGGGTGTGTCCTGCACCTATAAGAAATGTACCCTCCTTTTTCTCCTTCTCAAGGTCTATAGCTGAAAACAAGTGTTTTATCACAGTTGTAGAAAAACTGTTTCTGGCCACAAACCCCATAAAGCCTATGAAACCATATACGGGTCCGTAAAATGTAGCTGCAGCATTTGCACGTGTGGAAATTCAAGCCAACTTTAACCCTTAGAGCGCTAAATACAAATAGTGTTGGTCAATAATGTAAGACATCAAATAGAAAGCTGCTGCAAACCTATCATGTGGTGACATGTTTAAAAGAGCTCCAGCTGGGGAGCTCTTTCAAGCATATCACCACATGATAGGTTTTCAACAACACAAGATAATTAAATGTATAATTTCTTGAAAATTAATTTCAGCGCTCTAAGGATGAAGTTCTAGTGGAGATCCCAAGGTTTCCAACCATCCCAGTGAAGCCCTGCTGAATTTCACAGAAATTTGTATTAAACAATGTACAAGACCTAAATATTATCCATTTGATGTAACGCTGTGGCTATTAAACATGGCGTCCTGGGTTTGAATATTGCTCTCGCCGGAAGTATGATGTCGCTTCAGTGAAGCACTGCAACCAGCAGGTACAGAATATGCATGTGATATTATCCTAGTACAACATGTATAAACAAATGCTTTTTTGATGTTAAAGGGGCGTTCACATACGTTATATGATGTTGTATGATTTTAACGGGTCCACGACAAAAGGTTTGAGAGAGGAGGATTTGAATGTTATGTGGTAGCGGTCACACAACAATATTTGTTGAACTACTATTGTAGAAAAATATGTCAGAAAAATTCTCAAGACAGCCCTGCGACTGACATGGGATAGAATTGTAATCATTCGATTAACTTATGACAGTCGCAGAAGGGACGTATAATGATGGACCATTCGTAGGACTGTAGTGGGTTTAACATAGGATGACCGTAGGTCTATTGTAGGAAATTCCAAAGATAATGTGGACCCCAAAAATCAAACAAAATCCGTAGGTTTGATAAAACACAGCCGAACAACCTTATAGGGAACTATGCGTCAGACCTACGAAATGGGCCTGACATAGAGAATCACTTACGAAACTGAACGAGGGTCAATAACAGCCGTTTTTTGTCGTAGAATACATGAATTCCGTAAGACATTCTGTACAACCATCTCATGAATTACCCTACATTTCTGCTGTAGACCTGTTGTATACCCTTCATATAATGTATGTGAAAGCCTCTTAAACCTACTTAAGGAAAAACTTAAGTGAAAGATTTGAGCTTAAGACATTAACCTTCGAATAAAATTATAATCTCTTCCAGACTGCAGTAATTGCATTTTACATATCTCCCTATATCAGATGGCCATATCCACAGTAAGTGCCTGGAAAATGGTTGTTTCATCCACTTCATGTTATTGACAAGAAACCCCATGTCGCTCCAGGAGACTGCGGGCAGGACCTGAGCAGATTTTGGCCCAAATTTTGCTGCATGGAAGTGGCAGAGATCAGGCGAGGAGTCGCTGGCTGTCTCAGCAGGATGGTAAAAGGAGAGAAGCACTGGATATGTGTTGGCTTGTTTGGTTTGATGTGAGGAGGGGTTAGCGAGGGCGACTGGCTCGTTAAAGGCCAGCGGTCTGCAGCCTGTGAGTGAGGTCCGCGGTCCCTCAGAGCGGGGCGGAATGAAGGGTCGCCCATCTGTTGAGCGCGGGGGCCGCTTGATGGATGGGAATTTTGGTGTGTAATGGCTGGGGTGACTCTCCTGCCTCGGCCCGGTCCCCTCGACCCCTTGGGGGAGGGGGGGGGGGGGTGTCGATGGCAGGCCATGTTAGGGGTGAGTGAAGGTGACGGTCCCCCAAAAAAGGAAGAGGGGGGGGAAGGTTTGGCTTGACACGCTGATAAATGAAGCCCTTTCGCTCGTCTGGAGTTGTGGGCAGTTAGAGAGGTGGAAGTGCTTGCTCTCCTTCTCTCTCTCACTTCCTCTCTCTCTCTCTCTCGCTCTCACAATTTAATACTTATCACCAATAGCCGATCGAAATTTGAAACACTGCATTTCAGTCAACCAGCAAGCAAACGTAAATATTCAATTATAGTGTTAACGTATTGATACAGCGATAGTTTGACGTCTAAACTCTGATCCTGAAATAACCTCTGGCCTCTTGTGCTTGAAGAGAAGAGAGAAGGGAGTGTCAGAATATTCCCCCCACATCCTCCAGGGGTGATCCGAGCTCACGAGTGGATGCCGGGGAGGAGGTGGGTTGTTATCTGCCGAAAGGCGTGAGTGATGCAGCTGTGGGCAGTGTTACTGGCAGCAGCAGAGAGTGATGCAATAGAGCAGCAGGCAGAGGCATGTTCAGTGGCAGAGGTGGGGCAGGAGAGCAGCTTGGCCGCCTGTCAGAGGGGCACAGCAGCCGCAGATATAGTATATCAGAGTGTCTACGAGAATCAGGGCAGGTCTTGTGTTCTCTGTCCAAGCCAACTCCGAAGGTTATGTCCAATTTATGGAAAATTATGATATACTACAACCACAAGAATAACTGCAAATAACAATGATGGTCTGATAATGGTCAGTTTTCATTAATAACTCAACATTATCAGGTGACACAAGCTGTAACACGTGAAGTTTCTCAGTGTAAATTAAGAAGATCATCTCACTTGTGTGACATGCTGTGGGGACAGAGTTTGGTGTGAAGAGTCAATTATTTATGTTTTGTTTGTGGGAGTAACCAATGACATTCCAGTAACCGTCACGTGACCATTTGTTATACATGATTGCCATGTGCTAAAAAAGTGATGTCACTTTTGCTGGGGTCAACACTCACTTCTGTGACAATGGTTCATGCTCACACCGTAGCAACACATTCACTCGTACACTTAAGGGGTCTTCAGGGTAAAAATTTCAATTTTTCTTTCAAAAAATTTCAATATTTTTGATTTTACATAAAATAAATAAAGGAATGCAGTGTGATGTCAGTAAACACCAAGAATCTTTTTCTTCTGCCTCAATTATTACTTATAACTTTAAATGCAAATTACCGAAAATCACAATTCTGACTGATTTTTAACCTTGTGGCATTCATAAAATCATTAATATTCATCTGATTGACTTGAAATTTGGACTGAAGTTGTACCTGTTAGAGATCTATGACATAGGATTTTCTAGATAGGTGCATCCCTATGGAGCTAATTTTGAAAATGAAGCAAGTTGATGATATCGATTTTTGTTATGGATACATTACAGAGCTCATTAAATATTCATAAATGTTCCAAACAAAAAAATCCTATTTCATTTCATAGAACTATCTTAAACCTTTCATATGAGGAAAAAGGTCATAAAAAGGTCATAAAATCTGACCATGGGTTATTGGAATTTCAGTGCAACAAAATATTTTCAGGTTTTGTCATTAAAGTGCCTTTCCATGGAAACCATGTATATTTTTATCAAAATAGTACATTTTATGAGGTTAAAATCATGTAGAGCAGACTCCGATGTTCGTAGCAAAAGCAGGAAAGAGTTTATTACACAGCCGGTCGTGGGAACAACAGTGTGATGCAAAGTTCTAAAATTCCTTCATTTTGTAAGAAACTTTATACATGTTAAAGTACAGACGTTTGCATATGATTTCTTTAATGTTTTCAGAAGTTGTTGCTGATTGGTTCCAGGGTTTACACATCGATAAAAAGCAATACTCTACAATTGGGCCTCTCCTGAACCACCCAACTTAATTGGTTCATTAGATTCCCAACCCCTGGAAGTGAGCTCCATATGTGGGCATACGGAACCTCCAACTAAAACGTGCTAGTGCCTATTGTCCTGTCGGAACTGAAGACAAACGGAGATCCCAGATGGAAGTCACAATTAGGCGATATGTCCTGCCGGACCTGACCGCTCCTCTTTATATCCTAATACACATTCATTACCCATTGATCAAACCATCTGGCTCACCTCATATTGCTAACACCTAAAAAAATTGTTTCCCAACAACCCTGAAGACCCCTTAACACACCGCACGAAATACTTAATATTTGACAATTAAAATATACTGAAAAATATACTGTTATTTTATAATTAGGATATTTTTGGTTTAAGATCGCTGAAAATAAAGCTGAATTCCATACATTGACACAAGGGCCATAGCGATAAACACTGTGTAAGTTATTTGGTTTGTTCGGGGTGAACCAATCGCCGTGGCTGTGGCAGGTTGATCTCGGAGTGACGTCACAACTTTGGCAGCGCATTGCACTGGTATGTGACATTACCTCACCTGCTCTGTGGAGTGAGAGATGGTGGATTATGAGTCAGGGTTCTCTGTTTAAATCAGCTGTGAAGTCCCAAAATATTATCTGCTCTGTCATCGCTGATGTGGCACCTCAGGCTCTGCATGAAGTCTGCTCCAACTGGGGCGCCTTTAAAAGTAACGGTGTCACTTCCTCAGTACCATACTGTTTTGGAATGTGACTTAATTTTCAAACCGCTTCGTAAACGATTGAATCCGAAGTTTTTTTTGCCGTCATGCTTCTTCGCTTACTTTTTCTTAGCCATATGATCCATGCATCTTCCATGTTATTGGATAACTGTTTCCACAGGTGATAACAGGGGATTACACGATTTTCAGTTGAAGAGAAAGTCACCACAGCTCTCTCTCTCTCTATCCCTCCTATCTCGTTCTCAGGTAAGGAGGTACTGGCCTTCTTACTCACAATAACTGACGTACTCATTCCTCTCACTTTCACTTGCTGTCTTATTTACATATACTGACTGACCTGTTAAGTTTGACTTTTACTTGCTTACTTACTGACTTACTTACCCAAACTACTTGTCTACTTACTCTTTGCCTGTAAAAGGACAGATACTCTGGCAGCTGGATACTCTCTGCTGTTGATATTTTATTGGTAATCTGGACCCCTCCCTTATGGAAATATCATATTGTTATTTCTTAGTAATACAATAGTATAATGGCATAAATGTAGTATTACTATAGTTTGCATAGTGTAATTAGTGTAGTGCTAAAGCCATCTCATTATAAGTATAGTATTACCACAGTCAGCAGTACCATGACATTACTATAGTCCCCACAACTGTATTGCTGTAGTTTGAAGAACTACTGTATAGTATAACTTAAGTAATACTACACTGTGGTGGAGAAAATACCATCAATTTACCATAGGATAACTATAAGTTTGAACTATAGAAATTTTTTATAAGGGCTATGCGGACGGAGTGACCTGGCTCGATTCCGAACTCTACCCTTTATTTCTGTCTTGTATTTCCGTGGTACATTACAATACGGGGCCCCTGATTGTAATGACTAACACAAGACCTTCAAATGTCAGATGTGATGTCACTGGAGAGCTGACCTGGGTCGCATTTCAAATTAAGAGAAGAAAAAAAACTTACACCGGAGAAATTAAAGGTGGAACGCCACCAGAAATCAGATCACACAGAATCATTAATAAGGTTTTTTTTAAGTTATTTAAACTTGGGAAAATGTCTTATCATTCATCTCAGTTCAACTTTGTGGAGGTGAAATTGACCGAATTGCTTGACAAGGGCACTGTATGTTTGGAAATGAAATGCAAAATATTTTAATAGTAAATGCTTCAACCTGAATCTTCAATTAAACAGCTGGCCGTACATATTTTTGAAATATCGTTTTATAGTTTTCCCATTTTATTTCATGGTGTTTTGAATATTTCCCCAAAAATATAGAAACTGACATTTGGGTCAGTAACTACATGAGAAGAACTGTATATACATTATTTCAAAAATTGAATCTTAGAAAAAAAAATTACAAAGCATATTTTAAACAATGGTGAAAAGAAATCTTGACTGAATATTAATGAGAATCGGTCAAAGTCAGCATCAGTGTTAACAATATTAACAATAAGTCTAAAGGGTCAAAGTGTTTCCGAAAGTTACGCAGATCTGATTTTACGCCGGTCACCTAAAGGTTGCCATTTTCCCTCAGAACCACACACCCTAATTCCGGTCAGAGCCCGACGACTGATACGACTGCTTTCACAAATTAATTTAGAAAAGGTGGAGATGAAACTTTCCACATCTTTGAAAAAAAGAACGAAGCAAAAAAAAAATGAAGAAAATTGAAATTAAAATGCCAGCGCACGACTTTTGCGAAATTTAGAGCGGTTAATGAAGAGGACGAAAGGAAGATCAGGTCGGCCAATTGAGGCCCCGCCTTCTGACCTTTTCTTATTTAAAAATCAAAAATGGTGACAACTGCGGGGCCTCAGAGAAAAGGTGTGGGGTGGGGGGGGGTTAATCTCTGGGATACCGGTGACCTCTGACCCCCCCGGGAGTTGGATGGGGGTGTGAGGGGGGGGGTTGCTTGGCAGGCGCGAGGGCCGAATGTTGGCTATCTCAGTGGGGCTGACCGCCCCGCTCGCCTGTAATGATTTATGGAGCACGAGCGGCATTGATGAGCGACTGGCCCAGGGGAAGGCTAAATGGTAGTTTTGACACCGGTGAAAGCAGAGGTTAAAGGTGATCAATAACAAGACAGAGACAGAGGGGGTGGAGGAGAGTGGGGGGGAGGTTGACTGAGGTCTTAATTGGTCCCCATCCTCGTTAGTCGTTTCGCGCTTCGTGCTTAATTCCGTCTCGCTCTTTGATGCTTCGGTGCGCCTGGCTAAAGCGTCCTCTCTGTGTCCCACCCGCGCAAAAGGTTCCCACTTATCTTTATTTTTGCCCTTAATGTGTTCACGTTTGTGTTCTGCTCTTAACACTCTGATGTAACACCAGCAGGGACAGAGTTGCATCTGTAACCCTGTGTTCCTCTGTCAGTATGTTTGCCTTACCGTCTCCCACAGACAGAGAGACTACTCTTCTGCTTGTGCGTCTGTCAGTCCCGTCTCTGTCTTTTTACAAACATCTCTCTCTGTCTTTCTCCCTCCCTCTGTCTCGTTCTATTTCATAAAGCTCCACAACTATGATTATTTTCTGTACAGTTCTCCCATGATCCTCTTTGTCTCTCTCCTCTGTCGTTGTCTGTTGCTCCTCTCCTTCCTCCTCAGATCACGTTCAGTGTTTTTAGCATAGCTGCACCCATAGTTGCCGTTGCATTTTGAAATTTTGCACACATGAAACGTTTATTTTAACAAAGGCTGAGTAGTCATACCTGTTGTTTTATTTATATCAAGAAAGTGTTGCGATTTAAATACTACTTGAGTGAATTTAGTGTATTGCGTCTTTAAAAACTTTACCATTTTGTTGTGCACGCGAGCAGCCGGCTGGGCATCAGTCTGTAAACCAATTCATGCCATCACATGAGCCTATAATCGCCAGTTCATTCGTAACATTCGTAAAATAGCTAAACTGCTTAAATCAGGACATTTTAACAATGCTCTACTTGCTTGAGGAAATCTGTCATCCGCAAAGATTCCATTGTCGCCTGAGAATTCCTTCCGAATTTAACCTTTAGCTGGACACTTCGCTCAAGAGACTTTAAAAGACTTAAGATAAATGTATCTCTTTAAAAAACTACTGTTTGTGAAAGTTAGGGAGTCAAAATTTATGGGAGGCTCACCTTTTTGTTCCATCAGCTTTTTGCTGTCTGTGTTGAGGATATCGATAAGCGTGACAATAAATGAGACGACAGCGAGAACTTTGGAGACAATTGGTAGAGTTATGTTAATTCTTTTTTACCGAGTACAATTCACTATTTTTACCCTTTCCAGTGTTTTATCCCCCCACCCCCCATCTCTCTCTCTCTCTCTCTCTCCCTCTCTCCATTAGGGGGCACAGTAAGGGTTCTGCTCTCCCTGAGATGCTCAGAAGGGAGCTGATTAAGACCGAAGCTGAGCTGCCTGACTAATCATATCGGCGCATCTGAATCATCTGTGTACTTTCCTAATTACAGCGTCCTTCAGCTCCGTGTCGGGTCCCTATTCCCTCTCTCTTTCTTACTTTCTCTCTTCCTTTTTCTTTTTTATTCCCCCTCCCCTGCCTCCCTTTTCTCTCCTCTGTTGCTGTTGTTGTTTATCAGAGACGAAGCTCTGAGTTCTCAGCAGTGTGGAATATTTACACTGCCGATCAAGATTTTATGTAATGCGGCAATAGTCGATAGTCAGGGAGGGAAAAATTAAATTCAAAGAGGAACTGCAGTGGTCAGTCGTCAGTCTTCAAAAAGCGTATAAAAATATAGAAAAATATACACACTTATCAGAAATTTAGCTTTGAATAGCTGGATTCTACAATCATGGATGTCTGTGATGGCAGCACTGAATGTGACATCAGTTTGTTGACGCTGTCTGGCATAATTCCACAGTAGGGTACACAGCGCAGCCCCAGTGTAGAAGGACGGGACAATCGATCCTGCATGGATTTGCTTACCTTTATCGACCTACAAAATATTTTACTGGTATGGCTGTTTTATTACACCCCCTCCACACTGTATCATTTTGATTTTGGTTATGTTTTAAGCTCGTGAACCTGAACACCCTCAGTACTGGGAGCAGCGGTATAGCTCACAGCAGCCACCTTACAAGGCAGGGCATGGAAACTGGGTAGCAACGCAGTCATATTATATACCCTCTTAACAGGAAGAAACATGGCTAAAATAACTATTTTTGATAACTAATGTAGCTAGCTATTACTGCTTTAACTACTATGACTAGCTATCATGATGACTATTTTCACCAAAACAAAACATTGCATCAAGCAACTAAATGAGCTCATACCAAAAACACGCAAACGGTGCATCAATCGCCAAAGTGTTGTTAGTGAATCTAAGACTTCATTCTACTGCACAAACAATATACCGTTCATGGTTTCAAACTGCTTATATTTCACTAAAATGTAAAATAAATACATTATTGAAGCATTGTGACCGGTGATGTATCTGGACCCATACTTTTTAATGTTTCTGGTACATCTCTGGTCCCTCTCTGGCTGAGCCTATTCCCAGAGTTATCGCCACTTCTCACTCCAATAGAGGGAGCCCTATATGTTCACTGTCAATGTTGACTGTCCATAATCTCCAGCAGTTAGCGGAGGGCAGGACAGGGTGCTAAAACTGCATTGCTGATGACTTTGCCCAGAGGGACATTATATTTTGATGAGGCTATGTCAGGGTCAATCCCTGTGGAGCAATGTGGGGTTCAGTGCCTTGCACATGCAAGGGCCAAGCGCCTGCGCTGAATACACTATGGCTCTACTGGGACTTTAACCAGCAGCCCTCCAGGCCACAGTCAAACACCTTAACCACTAGGCAACAGGCATCTGGATTTCCCACCCAGCCACAAATTTGGGCACTTGGAGACTTCAGACTTTGACCTCTGACCGCCATTGAATATATATATATAGCTTACCTAACGTTAAAATCCTTTATTTCGATTGGCTGACAGACGTTTAATTCTCTTCCATGTACCCCGTGAGTCTTTCACAGGGTATATGATCATATACCCCGTGAGAGTATGATTTTGAATTCGATTCAACTGCTTGTTTGCCGATATAACGGAACGTAAATCTGAATTGTTTACCGCGTTTCGTCTGCTTTTGACAGCTGTCATAATGGCATCGAAACCTTTTGCTAGTCAAACAGATGACGAAATTCTTGAGAAACGCGCAAAAGTGATCCCACAGAATACAAAAAAGTCAAATACCTTATCTTCGTCTATGTTGCGTGAATACCGAACAGAAAAAGAAGAAGATGTGGACTTTGAATGCTTCGACAGCGTTCGCTTCGCTGAGACGCTGAATCACTTTTACATGGACTTAAGAACAATATATAGGTTGCCACCGTAAGATAAATACGATAAGATAAAAACGTTGTACAGCTCTTTCAAGGGGGTATACGGCCTGATGTACCCTGCCTCTGAATCCATGTTCCCCGCGGCTTCGCCTTGGGGAACATAGATTCAGAGGCAGGGTACATCATGCCATATACCCCTTGAAAGAGCTGTAAAACTTATAATATATATTTCTTTTATAAACTTATCCTTATTCAAGTTACAGGGTCCCGTTTAGCTCCAGGTGGGCTGCGTTCTCTTTATTTTGTGCTATCCATGGGATCGATAAAAACTGTTAAAGTGTGCATCACGTTTCTCGTAACTGACCTGTTTTAGCACTGCTTTTTTAAACTGCCAGCAATGTGGGTAAATATGTGCATCCTATTTTAGAAGTGATGTTCCGGCTCACCGTTTATGACTCTTTTTGTCCCTTTCTTCACCAAAAAAAGAAATATATGAAAGTAAAAAAATGAAGGAAAAACCCATTTTCCTAATAAAGGAAACGTTATTGCACGAGATGTAAAACCAATTGTGACGGTGGTTTGACTGCATGCGTTTGTGTGCGTCTCACTTTAAAAGCACAATGGGATGCAGCAGCCTTGGTGCACAGACCCTGAGGCACTGAATACCCTCTAAACCTCCTGGCCTTCCTCTTGCCTTTCGGAGTGCCTGTCTTTTCACGCAGGGTCAACGCACTCTTCACCTGTCCAAAACCCTTAATGAGTAATTTTTTTTACATTTCTCTTCCCTGTGTGTTGACAAAAGGTACATTCTAAGACAGGTCAGGGGCCTTTGACACTGTGAGATTTGGATGGAGTAGTTCTGGGCCTCTAATTGTTCCACAGCCTTGGGCGTCCTCATAGAATGCCTGCGTTAAAAAAAAAAAAAAAACAGAAAGTGGCACGGACACAACAAGATGTAGAACAGATACACTGGAAGTAGAGCAGGAAACTCTTGGGCTACATTCTGAAAATAAGGCGACAGCGTCAGCTGCCAAGGAAGGCAAATCCTAAGTGTGATTATATTCTATACAATGGTCTAAAATGGCTGCGCCGCAATGTCATGGTCTGGGTCTTCATCCCGGGTACACAGAGCATATTGACATCAGATTTGATTATGAAACTAATTTGCTTCAGACATCTGCTGGACTGAAATGTCTTTTCTCACGCTGTATTTGATAAGTGTATATTTCTTAAAATAAATAACATTAGCTAGCTAACTAACTGCTCTGATACTTTTTCAACCAGTTCAGTGCGCAGTTGATTGTGAGCGACTAAGGGCTGTGATAGATAGGTGTGATGTGGCCTTGAAATCTGATGGAATGAAAGACTTATTTCAACAGAGGCTGCAGAATGGTCTTCAATTGCGTTATGGTTGAGCCCTCGCAGCATACCGCCGTGGCGCCGCTGCTTCAGAATCCAGCACGAGACACACAGGGAGGTGAATCCTGTTCACCTGGGAACACTGAAAATAATTACAGCCAGATCAGGAAGTGGACTCTGTGGAACAGGTAAGATGCTCGGGAAGCAGAGACTGATCAGAAACGACTGGTTATCCTCTCATATACACGTGTTGGGCCTGAAGATTGAGTCATACGAGTCCCAAATTCGTGTTTTCCGGAAGCTTTTGGTCACACTTAAGATGAAGTGTTGCTCACAAAGGCTTTATACAGCATGTATAAAGCCTTCATAAATGAGACATAATATCTTCATAAAACATACATAAGCAAATGTCATGCTTTGTAAAGGGTGAAATATCGCATCTTTATTGAGCATGTGATGCCAGATGTGATATAACTGACAATGTCAACTGACAATGACAAGCGTCATTGTCATTGTCACATCTGACATCACATGCTGAATAAGGATGTGATATTTCGCCCTTTACAAAGCATAACATTTGCTTGAGTATGATTTATGAAGGCATTATATCTCTTTTATGCAAGCGTTATACATGCTGTATGAAGCCTTTACGAGCAACACCATCTAAAGTGTGATTAAGCTGTTCAGTTACACGTGATTAAAATTAAAATTTTACTTACGGCATGTTCCTGTGTTGTATGTTTGGAATGACAGTGATGTCACTATTTTAATGGAGGTTTTAATTAGCCCGACCCCTCAGTCAAAAAACAAAGTAAATTTTGAGTGTTAAATGAATGCTTACAATGTACATAAAGTTCCTGTTAGTTTTAATATAATATTGAGCATTTCATTGCATGTTACTAAAGCTGCAACTACTATTTCTAATGGCTATTCCCACCTCTACAACTACAACAAAACAACAACTACTACTTCTACTACTACACAGCTACTACCATTACTATTACCACAACTAAAACTACTATTATTACTACTGAGAGCAAAAACAACAACAACAATAATAATGGCGCTAACACAGCTCAGTCAGCGTGACGCCAGGTGTTGCTCTTTTTTTTTGGAATCACCGGGACGAATGTCTTTCAGAATCTTAACACCTCTGAACCAGTGAACTTTATTTATTTATTTTTTTAATCCCTGTTCTGTAGTTGAATTTCTGATGCTTGTTTATGCTGATATGGACCTATAGGTCCGAAATTAACAGTAAAGTTAGCAAAGTAATAATAATAATAATATTAATAATACTAATAATAATAATAATGGTGTATCTCAGTACTAATATAAAGGAAGACGAACCAGTAGAACAGAAAGGTTCGAGCACCTGCCCTCACAGCCTCCTGTATGTGGACGGAGTGTGGGATGCCTACATGAAGGAGGGAGGTGCCTATCGCTACAAGGTCTGATGTCATAAATAACACAACAGCTTCCTGCGCTCCCTGTCTGCTGCGGCGCGCCGCCGAATCTTTTCATATGGTAACGAGGCGTTCGCTGTGTGGCCCCGGCGTCGCCCCTCTTTCATGCGGCTCGGAGAACGCCTGAACCCTGTTGGAGGGGAAAAGAAGAATTTTTGATAACAAAAAAACATTATTCTTCCTTGAAACCTCCCTTCTTCTACCTCCTCCTCCACCCCCTGTAGCAAGAAGAAGAAGAAGAAGAAGACGGAAGGGGTTGACTGCTTAAACGGGGCGAGGGAGCCTTGTGAAATGCATGCAGTGAAGCAGGGTGCACGGAGAGTGCATGACGGTGGTGTGTGGTGGCGATTGTAAGGTTGAGGTGGAAGGTGCTTTGAAATATTAATCTTTTATTAACTTTTCATTTTTTTGTGGGGGTGTTTTGTAAAACATTGCATAAAATGCACTAACTTCTTGTTTCTTAACAGGTAACAGATTACTTTATTTGTACCCGTAGGTGGATTTCCTTCCCAGGTTGGTATACTTGTAAAACACATCAGTGAATGAACCTTTTAAACAGCAGCACACTCGCAGGCAGTTTTGAGCCCAGAGTGCCTGCTATAGCACTGAAATCCTCAAATCTGACCCTTGAATCGCGATCCGTTCGAGGTACTCTTTTCTCCCAGCTAATTAACTACATTAGCACTGCTGACTGGCTGGACTGGCTTCATACTTGACTCCCAGGTAATGTGAGGGCGGAAAACCAGCATTTATTCTCATCGACCTTGATTGTAGGAACAGGATTGTGGAATGAGCTCCACTCACTCACCGTAGAGCCTCTCCTGTGATTTTTTCAGTTGTTCCTCATAAAGTTTTTTAAAAGAAAAGAAATAGAAAGAAATTAACTGTCTAGTAAGAAGATTCCATGCATGGGACATTATACAATCATTGACTTCAGTTGAGGTGAATCCAATGATTTATCCATCTTGTCCAAGCTGGAAAAATAGTATGATTCACTGATAACTGAGGTCAATAACTGTTTAATTATTTGACCCTACCTGAAAATATACAGCAAACTAGAGGCACTCATAGAGTGCAAACCTCCGCCAAGGCAGTTCAATCCAAATGTGCATGAGTGAGAGCAAAGTTGAGTTATCGCGTGTGATAGGAAGTCATGATGGCCATATTGTTTCACTGATTGAGGTCAAAATCAAGAGAGTCCATCCTTGAAGTAATAGCAATCCACCCACAAAATTTCAGACAAATTCCGGCAATTCTTTTTGAGTTATCATGTGTGATATGATTTCAACATGGCTGCCGTAGCGGCCATATTGTTTCAGTGATCGCAATGAAAATCAATAGGTTGCATCCTTGATGTAATGGCAATCCACCCACAAAATTTCAGACAAATCCGTGCATCACTTTTTGAGTTATGTTGTTCACAAACAGACAAACGGACAAACAGACAAACAAATAAACAGGGGTGAAAACATAACCTCCGCCAAGGCATAACTCTGCCCCAACTTTGTTGGCGGAGGTAATGATCTTCACTGTCTTGTGTAGGGAATCATCATGTGGATACGTACAGCTCCTGACTGAAAGACGAAGCAACATGAACTGCGGATACTGTCAGGAACTCCTGCAGGGAGGCCAAATCTATTTTTAGCTCCAGGTTGTCAGATTGTTATATTCATCTCTCACGCACTTTCGCGCTTTGAATATTACTGTGTACAGAGATCGACTGAGCTGGCCTCGACCAATCAGGAGACAGCAAATCCTTTAGTCATACCCATAGTAAAAGTGATTGTATGCATCAAGGATCACTGCTAAGTATTAACACAGGGAATAGGACGGCTAAGTGGCTGTCTGTACGTGGGCTTGTTTTTTAAATAATTTGTAGAAGCCAGGTTTAGCAAGAGAGAACAGTGACAAGTGGGGAGAGTTTAAGAAAGAACCTCGAGTACGGCCTCCAAGTTCCTCTCAAATTCATCTCCCCAGTATTCCAGGCTCCACCAGGGGGCTTCACCGAGCCAGCGACTGTTTGGTTGCCGGTTAAGCAACCTAAAGCTGGGCAACCCTGCTGGCCCAGCTAGGTGGGGGTGGGGGTGGGGGAGGTAGTGGTATCTGCTGGCACTCTCTCTCACACACACACGCACACACACACACGTACACACACCTGCACATGCACATGCTTGTTTTCATGTTTTGTGGGGACATTCCATAGACTTCCATTCATTCCCTAACCCCTTTCACTGACCTTAGCCCTCAACAGTACATACCTAATTCTAACTCTAACCTCAACCTAACAATAACCTTAACCCCAAACCCGAAAATGGCTCATTTCTTTTTTTTTTTTTGGGGGGGGGGAGACCTGAAAATGTCCCTACATGTACAAAGAAATCTGGAATTCCATGTCTTGTGGGCACATTTGGTCTCCAAAAGGGTAGAAAACATCACACACACACACACACACACACACACACAAACTCATTAACACACCCACACAAAATCACAGACGAGAATTATGTCTTCTATGACACAATTTCATTGGGAAAAAGCAGTACTTGTTAACGGTCCGCCAGACAGAGTTTATAAACCCCAGCCTACCAACCATGAGTCCAAGATTGTGCAGAGCGCCAGTGTGCTTTGACCCCACAGATGCAAGAGCTAAGAAATAAAAATAAAAGCTAAATAATAAAAATAAAAGCTCAAACTGTGGTGAAAAAGAAAAACCTCTAAAATGGGAATAAATCTCGAGAGAGACTGAGCTATAGCGGGGTAGAATCATGCCTTTGCTGGCAAGAACGGTGATAGTGATGGTAGCGCAAATCAGGGTAAAGGTAGCGGAGCTGGAACATCCAGGCGTTAGAAAGTACAAGTCCAGCTCTGTTTCCCGTCCGCTCAACTCAACCTGCTCTAATTAGCAAACCATGGTGGCTCGAAGTAAATACTGGGATGAACTTTTACTTTCAAAACCCTGAGTTTACTTCTCTGAAATGTTGCTAACAGAAGCAGTAAACCTCACTTCGAGCATCTATTCCAGAGGGGCTGTTCATTTGAAATCAGAGCCTCCCCTTGATGTTTACCCCAGCAGGAGAAGCAGTGAAGCTGTAAAGCAGCCCGATTCACATCCCATTATACCCCTAATTACCGCCGTTGTCTCGCCGCTTGTAACGTTATTAATAAATGACAATGTGAAATAATGCGCTTGATGTTATTTATCTGTTGGCAGATAGATGTTTGGTAATCCTCGTTTAGTTTTGTTGCGGATCAATGCAAATCCGCCCGCGTGCGAGCGAAATCCCCCGAGCTGGCGATCGCTAATGTGTTTTCCCGCCATTAACCAGCCGTAATCCCCGCTAATCGCCGCTAATCCACACAGCTCCTGCGTTCGACAGTACTTTTTTTATGAAGGGCGTATTTATGACGCGGTAACGCCGATTACCGTGATGCCTCGCCCGCCGAAGCCGTGCGTTTGGGCTGGCTCAGGTGCAGAAGGTGCCGGCTAAATTCCTGCCCTGAAGCACAAATTGCATTGGCACTTTTGATCTGTTCTGTCCTCCTGAAATGCAAATATCCACAGCAGTGTAAAACATTGCCCTATTCAGCTATGTGAACTTATTTCTTCTCTTTAACTTCACTTGTCATGAAAAATTTTAAACATTGAGCCAAAGTTTACATGTTTTCAAAGGTTAAATTTTAAGTTATCCATTGTCTTGACTAACTGGGAGCCAACATGTCTTCAAGCTGACTTAACTTTCAGTTGGGTTGACTCACATTTTTACGGCAGACATTTATACTGTAAGTTTTATCAGCTTGAAATTTTTTGCCCCGAAATTTGTGGAACCTTCAGCGAACAATTCTTCAGAAATGGAGGCAGAGTGATACAATTTGTGTGGGATGTGCTGTTGCTTTCCAAATGTTAACGTTTCTGTATCAAACCAGAGACATGCACTACAGGCCTGAAGTTTGGAAGCAAGGCCAATACAGGTCAAAAGCATTTTTCCCTTAGGACCCCAAGCATTCTTCCAAGCTCTGTCAGGGTTACTTAGACAAAAAAGAAGTGGAAGGTGTTCTTCAAAAGATGGTTTGGCCCCCTTAGTCTGCAGACCTCTCCAATTGAGCTTGTGTGGGACTAATTGGATCGATCTATCAGAAAAGAACGTCCCACGAATCAGCAGTCTCTCATTGATGAACTTAAGAATGCTTGGAATGCAATTTCTGGCACATACACTGTGAAAAAAACTAAAGTTGGCTCAACTGAAAAAAGTTAGTGTCCAGGCGGCCTTAAAATTTTAAGCTCATTGAACGTGAGATGAAAAGTTGAGGTAATATTCAACTTATAATCCTATGAAGTGATGCAAAGGCTAGTAGCTTGTGGCTTGCTGCCTGTTATCTCCGTACAAACTCATTTTCAAACTAAAAGGGCACTCAGTGGAGTGCATACCTCCACTTTTTTGTTTTTGACCTTTTCTGCCATCTTGACTCTTTTCCTCACACCCTTTCTCCAAATCACCTTTTAGTCTTATCATATATAAGCTTTGCACAAAGGTCCATAAAAATTGATCCAGAACTTTTTATGTGATCGAACTTACAAACAAATGGACATATAGACAAATATATAGAGCGTGAAAACGTGACCTCCATCCAACTTCAGAGGCAGTAAAAGGCAGTAAAAAAGTAAAAAATTGTTAAGATATGGAAAATACAAATAAAAAAGAAAACTGATTTGTAAATCAACATTTACCTGCATAAATTGAAATCAGTACAAATATAAGATTATGAATGTTTTTCCTTCTTTAAATCGTGTTTTATAAACACTTATTTCAAAATTTATCTCCGTAATATGTTCTAGAAAAGTTGGGAACAGAGGTGTGTTAACTACTATATTAAATCGCTTTCCCTTTAAACGACATTCTTCCAAACAACCTAGGGAACTGAGGACATCAGTTGCTCCAATTTTGAAGGATTGTTTTTCCCCATTCTCCCTTGAAGTACATCAACAGCTGCATATAAGGCCGATGTCTTCATTGTCATGTGTTGTGCGTCTCTGTGTGTCACATTTTAATTGAAGACAGGACTGGGCCGCAGGAAGGCCGGTCTAGCAGCTGCTCTTAGATTGGGAAGCCTTGCTGTTGTAACATGGCGAGAGAGTGGTTTGCCATTGGCTTGTTGAAATCAGTAGAAATGACATCTAGAAGACTGCATTTGTTGCTCCAGAATGCATAAATGTCCTTCATTGTCAATCTTAATGAAAAGACTTTTCTTGAGTCCCTCAGTTGTTTTTTTTTTTCTTTACAATAATACATCACGCTCTGAAGAGAGGGTCAGCTCATAAATCTTTGCAACTACAAATTGAGAAGTGATGTCTTTAAACAGCTGGATTATTCAATCACACAGTTTTTCGCAAGTGGCAAGCCTCGACCACTCGCTTGCAAACAACCGGGCATTTTACACCGAGCATGCGATGAACTTCTTGTCCTCAACATTTACTTCATAATGTGTTTGCTTGACAGTAAGACTGTCAATCATACCCAACTGATCCCCCTCCTACACCCAGCATTCCAGTCCATGATTGCAGTCTCCCACTAATCTCCACTAATTCCTATACTGCTCCCTCTTCTGTAATAGAAATGTCTGCAGATATATGGAATATATGCATATTGAAACATAAGAAGTCTGGGCAGTGTGTACCTATGCTTGTGGGATTCAATAGTGGCTTACTGTGCTAGTTCATGCTAGTGCCCATTGTAATAATGGCTGTTGCACTACAACAGCTGATAAGCCCTAGGTACAGATCTAAAGGCCTTTCTACGTGAGGTGACCATCAAATCTTACCATGGCCGCGCTGTAATGTGATCCTATGCTTGTGGGATTCAATAGTGGCTAACTGTGCTAGTTCATGCTAGTGCCCATTGTACTAATGGCTGTTGCACTACAACAGCTGATAAGCCCTAGGTACAGATCTAAAGGCCTTTCTACGTGAGGTGACCATCAAATCTTACCATGGCCGCGTTGTAAAATGCGCCCGGCTGTCTTAACAAGTTTTTTTAAACTTATGAAACTTCTTAATATTTTTCTCTAAAGTTGAAAATATTAGCTTATTTTAACTTACAATTTGCTTTAGTGGTGAAATTTTTCTTAATCCATCAATAAATTTAGAAATGAGTCAAATTTATTTCACCTCAATAGCAAACTTTTTACCTTACTGGAAAAAAAAAATGATAGGAGTAAGTATTTTAATTTTAAATGCAAGATTAATATGCTTGTTGAGATGGACTTATATTTCATTTTCTGCAGTGCGAGAACTCACTGAAGCAGGAATTCATAGCTCATAGCCACTTTGCACAAGTGCCATGCACTGCAATGATAAGAGAAGCCCAGATCTGAGCATCTCTTGAGTTTTAATTCACCTCATGAGGTGGTGTTACGGACCCACTGGCTGGATAACAAGGTGCATAGACCAAACTGAAATTGGCTTTTCTGTTCAAAGAATTTAATGCTGGAGTTTGTGCCGCATTGCAGTTATATACATTATGAAACTAGTGACACTGACTTTGTTCCATAAACCGTTCCATCATCCTCACCATAATACACACGTGTGCATATGCACACACATCACACGCACATGTCGTACAAAGCATCTGCTGGCTGTTTCCAGCATTTTGGTCGGAACAAATATAGCTGGCAAGACTGCAGCTGGTACTACAGCTACTTCTGATGTTACTGTGGCTTCTAATGTGCCCATTAATGCCGATACTACAGTCCCAGTTTCTGATTTCCCAGTTGATTAGTATAGTTTTATCTCCAATGGGCAGGTGAGAATAAGAATAATGTCATTTTTGAAAAACATGTCCAGCAGATGTAACTGACTGCTGGCAAAATACACTGAGAACAAATATTCAATTCAAAATACCACACATTTTTGCTATCATCCACATGTGAGTGTAAATATTGTCTTTCTGCATTACAGCTCTTGATTCGCATTTAAGGGCATCGCATCCAATGCATCACAATAAACGGCCCGTAAAAACAGTAAACGTTTAGACATGGGAGCCCTCATTAACACTGTGTGAATAATGCACAGCCCGCCCCACAGGGTTATCAGAAACTTACAGTGTAGCGGGAATGGGGCAAATAAGCAAGACTGCGGGTTCAACTCCCTGGTGTGGCATTGCAGTTCCTCCGAGCAGAGCAATAAACCGTCAGTAAATATCCAGCCGTTTAATTGGATTGTGTGTTTGAACAAATGCCCTCCATGAGAGCGTCTCCTAATTGCATGAACGTAATGGAATGTAAGCGGTGTTTACGAAGGGAACCGTGGCCTCAAAGAGATGGATAAGAGACATACAGTCTTTAGAAAGCGAGCATATACTGAGAACACTGTATATATTCTTGAAAACTGAGGTGTTTGCCAGATCTACGGTATTAAACACTTCGTACCAAGTTTCTGAAAGACTCTATGCCTCTACACCATAATATTCTAGGCAACCTTTACTGCTGAATACATGCATCAGTCTTTTTCATATGTAACAAAAACCATCTCATTCAACTGCGCGAGATCTTCTTGAGCTGCAAAATAGCAAAATCAGGTGAAGAAATAAACAATTGAGATAAAAACTACAGGCCAGTAGATCTTCAGGAAGAGGCTTGGGGAGGCACTGACAGGTCATCCTGTTTAATTTGTGCAGTTCTGCTTTTTAAGTATATAAAAAACTTATTTATTAATTTATTTCATTTTATTGGTGTCACAAATGTGTTGTATATGCTTTTGTGATTTGCTTGTCATGGTGAGTTGATTATTACATTATTTGGCAAGAAAATAGGAGCACAAAGATCAAAGTATCAAATTCATACAAGCAATGAATGGTATGGCTGGATTCCATCACATAAACTGCACAGGTACCCTTGATTTTTGAGAGAAATACATTTGGTATTCAATGTTTTTGCTTGATCGTTTGCTTGTTTGTTTGTTTTCAGCATTAGTGTATCTGCAGAAAATGGAGTATTTGAAATTTTCAAAAATGAATAATTACAATTAAATGTCCTTCAGAAAGCTTTGCATTAAAAAAACAACAAAAAACTAACAGTCTTCAGTCTCTCCAGAGCCCTGAATTCAGCCTCTTCAGTGTTGTGGGATTATCGGGAGACGGTGTGATACAGCCAGCCTGCCGGGAAAATACGACAAGTTCAACAATATGCTTCAAGTGACCTACAAGTGATCTTCCAAAACTATCTGCCTAGGTCAGTGTACCTGATCGTTGGGCTATGGGTGGTCACAGCAAATATAGATCTATTTGGGTTTTAGCAGTATTTGGCCCTTCATGGTACTTTCTTCTTTGATATGGCAAAATGCTTCATTTCTGTATTCTTTGAAAACATCTTACACTTAAAATGTGCTCAAGAGTTTTGCACTTAATGTTTCAGTGCTTCGTTAAGTGTGCTATTACGGCGTTCATAATGATTTGATTAATTTTATTATTTTTTTTTTTTGCCATTATAAAGAAACCAGCACCTAAATTTAAGCAAATCTGATTCATAATATCTACCAGTGCTTGAGACTGTCATTTGAAAAGGTTTTTTTTCACCGCCAGTTCTTGACTAAACTTAATTATTTTGACCAACCATTCAACAAGTTGAAAATTGTGTTTTTATTTTTAAACTATTGCTCCAGAAACATTGCGTTTATCATTATTCAAACTTCATATTGGGTTATGTTCAATTAAATAAATCCTTCCTAAATCTATGTAGTGCGCTGACTACTTTTTTACGGCAGGGGGCGCTTGAGATTCACCATGCAGACAAATAAATATCCCCATCTCTATGGGCGATAGAGCAGTAACCATTTCTAGGCGTTTCACACTTTGACACGACTTGAAGGTTTACAGATGTGTTACGTAGGATTATGAATTGTGAAACTTTGCAGGTCTTTCAGGTCTTGCAGTGCTTTCAGTAGTGATGGTACTTGAGCTTGTTTTAAAGAGGAGAAAAATAAACAGCGTGAATTAAAGCAAACATTCAAAGAGTTGTGACTTTAGAGTGTCTCACAGCGTGGGCCTATAAGTTGATGTAAAGAACCACATTCAGTCACTACCAAAAAAATGGATGGATTACATGGATTGCTTCAGTATAAATGGACGATAAGAAATTCATTCTGAGATGCCAAATTGACGATAATGCGTAAATGGTGTTATATTTTGACACTTTGCACAGAGAATGAGACTTCCCAATAAAAAAATAACTTTGTTTTCATCACATTGACTTTATTTCACAAAACTTACTTTCAGTAGGCTATTAAATGTTTACAATGCATATATAATTATGCAAGTCAAATGCAAAGAAAATGGCCCTTCATATGGCCCCAAAATCCAAATTTCGGGCCGAATGGACTTCATTATACACAAGACACCGCACATTGAAACAGCAAACAAATATGCAGATGCGCGAATGAAGCGATGATTTTGTAATTTACCTGAATGTCACTTATTTCTACCCGAAGATCTAATTTTGTGTGGGAAACCGCATTAGATTGGCAGGATCTAAATGGAACGAAAGACTTTGATGTCTGTTTGAAGAGAACTCAGATAGAGAAACAAGAAAAAATATTTCGAAACATATCACATAGTCAAAAGCAGGGGGTTTAATTGATTGCCTAGCTCTGCACGCTTTGCACATGAAACGAACAGTGCTTATGATTAAATTAGATGAAACAATGATTAAAGCTGAATGCCTCAGTTTTGTATTGATATAAATTCTTAGTTTTTGCACACCTTTTGTCACGCAATTGACTTTCAGCAAACTCAGAGCTACTTCGGAAAATAAATATCATTGTTGGCGTTGGCAGGAATAACGATGTGGTGTCATCAAATATTTTCAAGAGGGTGAAAGCTTGTGTGAAAGCATGTGTTACAGCGTAATGTGCAAAATTAATTTAACGTTCCAGGCAAAATTAGCAAGATTTTGGAGAAAGATGGTGTATATTTAATGTGTATAATGAACTCATATTGTTTCCGCATAACACTCGATTAAATGGTTTTGTCTTAATTGATAATAAATCATAGATTTTCCGAGGCATCTAACGGACAGCCTGTACAGTAGAGATTCTCGAATAATTTCCATAAAATGCATGGAGCGTCATCGTCAAGGAAATATTTAATGACAGTGAAGCGAAATCTACACAAAACGTAAACTATGACTGCGTTTATACTGTTTCAAAGGCGCTCATGAAGACGCATTTTGCCGACTCTGATTTGGTTAAAACTGTCACTTATCCTCCTGTGTTTTTCTCTTCTTCAAGACCGAGAGAAAAAAAAAAGTCGCGAAATGCTGAAATACCAGTTCTCCGCAACTCTCTGACAGACATAAACCCTTTATGGGTGTGATGATATCTCAACAGTGACAAAGGAAAACACCTCTTTGAAGCAAGTGGATAGCTTTACTTTTCAAGTTACTGAACTTATAGCGGTCATGCCAGGGTATCATTTCGCATCTAAATGATTTATTTGTGCCTTAAAGCTTTTCCGAGCGATCGCTAAGTTCTGAACCAGGATATGAATAGGTTAGTCGTCATACGGACAGGTACAACAAACTTATTGCAGGCTTTATTTGCTGGTGTGCGGCGATGCAAATACCTATGTGCGAGTCACCATATTCTTTTCAAGACGGGGATGATTTTTTTGGGGGGACGGATTTAAAATCATATGATTTTTTAAAAATGTTTCTTTCTTTCTTTCTTTGCAATGAATGAGTTACTATTATATAATATAGGCCTATAACGTGCACGACAGTCCAAAAAATCAAAACGTTCTAATCTGCTTTTTACCTTGCGGCCCCGTTCACACTCAAACATTTTTTTTTCATGATCGTGATTATGAATGGTTGAATAGTGGGAAAATTGGAGATACTGGAGCGTGGCGTGGGTTAAATGACAAGGCAATATAAACATTTTCGTATTAATATTGCACAGTTTAATACTGCTACTACACACGGAAGTGAGCAACTGCTGGGGTTTGATTGAACTTGATGTAGTATGCCTGAGCTAGGTTTTTAAATAGAACATCTCCATATCATTTGATTTTTTTTAAATGCTGCATTTATATGACGAATTTGAGGTTTTGGCTCATTACATTTCCGTTTCTGACTGTTCATAACGGGACAGAACAGAGAGGTCAAAGATATAATGACCAGTCGGTATGGGCGCATCACTTTCGTAACAAATATATTTTCTGTCCTGCGGTTTTACAAGAGTTAATCAGCACAAGACGAGTGAGTTTTGCACTAAAAAAGACAGAAGACCTTTTCTTGTATATGCGTTTTATGTAAGTAATAAAATATTACTATAACATAAATATAAATGTGACTTTTCAGTCCACATTTTGCAATCAACAGACAACCAATGTAGTAAACAAAACATTTCTTATCCACTGCAACTTAATCATTAAAAGAGCTAAACAAAAAGCTCAAAACACATTTAGGAAATAAATATATATATTTATATATAAATGGTCAAATTCATAAACGAAATCATATTAAAATATCTTCTTGGAATTAGTAAGTGTACAAAACTGCCCGGAAAGAAACATAAACAAAACAATAAACTCAAAACAAATACATATGTTTACATATTCGACATATTTACATATTGGGAATAATCCTGGCAACATTATCTTTTTGAAACCAGTCTTGGAGAAAACAGCAATTCAGTGTTGTTTGGATAACCTCTGCAGAATTTACCTGTACGCAATGTCCATTCGAATCTGCCAGACCATGAACAATAAAACACACTATGCTCTGGTTTATCCTTTCACCTTTCTTTTGTTCCGAGCAAAACAATAAATATATCTTAAACAGGTCCCTTCATGACATTTACTTATAGTCTTTCCCCCGTTTCCTCAGGATATACTGGATATGATACAGCGGTACAGTTAAATAAGCTAACTGGTGCCTACTAGGCTAGTTGAAAAGAAGCGTAAAACGTAGGCTACATATGTTTAACAGAGAGTAACAGTTAGACTTCGACCTGGGAATTTAAGTTACCTGAGATTTATCTTTCTTTCCTTTTCGTGTTTCACAAATCATGTATAAAGATTTGGTGGGAACGGCCTGACAGTAAGCTATTTTAGATTGACAGCGTCAAATACTACTCGAAACTGTAAACATGATCATAGCTATTTTACACAAATGAGAAAAGTTACGTTCACAATTGTTTGAACAAATAGAATCATAATTGTAACAATACAATAACGTTAAAGAATAAGTGCTCCATGCAAAAAAAGACATAACAAAAACCGACAAAATTATACAAGTTTCAAACTGAGTAGTACGTTTATTGTCCCATTTAGTTCTCGATTCTGTTTGCACCTGCCACATTAAAAACGCAAAGCTTTTGATTTCTGTTTGGTTACCACAAGACAGTGACATTGTTTTAGTATTCCGTGTTGCTGAAATGAAAAATGTAAAGATTCGACCACCACTAGTGTTATTTTCATCAAGTTACAGGCCATCTAACTCTCGGGCTCATGGCGAAGGCAAATATAGGCTAGTATTTTGATGTACGAAATTACATAATGTAAAGAAAAACAAAGAGACGACATACGTTTGGTTGGCAGAACAATAAAGACGTTGGGTTATTTTTACTTTTTTTTTTACAAGAAGTAAACTTCGCTAACAAAATATAAAAAAGTAATTATGAATCTGAAATGATAAAAATCTGATTCGTGACTTTGAGACTGTAAAAGGCTCACTCAGCATTCAGCATATGCCACACATTGTTGATATTTTCTTTCGGCAAATACTGAGGCTGAAGTGTGGTCGACCAGTTTTTTAAGACATCTGCAAGAAAAAGAAAAAAAAAAACGCCCCGCTCAAGATATTCTTATCCTTTTGAAAAGACAGGTCGAATTGACTGTAGCTTTTTTGTGATTTTATTTTCTTCCGCAGAATTTTGGTAAATAAAAATCTTTGTTTCATTTAAAATTCGTGATCTTTTCTTCTTTTAAAATCAGTAATTATCATTGTATTTTAAACCCATTTCCAGCACGTCTACATTTATCGTACTACAATGACCAGCGACACCTTTCCAGTCTCTCTCTCTCTCTCTCTCTCTCTCTCTCTCTCTCTCTCTCTCTCTCTCTCGCTCGCTCGCTCGCTCTTGCTCTGTTTTGCCTGATCAACACTAAAACAAAATAAAATACTGTAAATTCCATAGTCCTTTCATTATTTCCCCTCTATTTTTAAATTATAGACTAGTTCATGAAAACAGTCACTGGACAGGACTTTGCAGCGTGTGGTGTAGAGGTGGTGTCTCCGCTTGTGAATATACATCCTCCATGCTCGGGTGAGGTACCCCAACGGGAGTCATTCTTTTCTCTTTCTGTCTTCTGTTGCAAAACCAAACGCGGACCACTTCTTTTTCCAACTGAAGGGTGCCCGCCAAAGTGGTGATCTCGTGAGCCGACGGTTTGGGGCATTTTAAGAAATGGTTTTCCAGTGCACCTTTCACTCCGACCTCAATAGAGGTTCTCTTCTTCCGTTTCCTGCCCTGAGCAGCGATCTTGTCCAAATTGGTCGGGCTGCCGGTGTTAGAGTCTGTTTCCTCCAACCACTTGTTCAACAGGGGCTTAAGTTTGCACATGTTCTTGAAACTCAGCTGAAGCGCCTCAAATCTGCAGATGGTGGTCTGGGAGAACACATTGCCGTAGAGGGTGCCAAGGGCCAAGCCCACGTCCGCCTGTGTGAAGCCCAATTTGATCCGCCTCTGCTTGAACTGCTTGGCGAACTGCTCCAGGTCGTCGGAGCTGGGCGCGTCTTCGTCCGAGTGGTCCTGGTGGTGGCTGAACGGCTGCTGAGGCGACTCCATCTGGTTGTCATGACTACCCGCGTCTTCGTGCAGAGAGTCTCGCATACTGTGGTGGAGCGAGGACGGCTGCGGGCTCAGCATAGCGTTGAGATTCGTGTAGCCCGGCTGGGAATAGACCAGTGACTGGTGCCCATTGGAGGCGGGAGACAGCGGTGACAAATGGTGAGTCGTGGCCGGCGCCCAAGACCCGTGATGACTGCTCTGCGACTGCTGGTGCACCAGGTGTGATCTGTGATGAAAACCGCTGCTCAGGTCCTCTCGGGTGGCCTGCACCGCGGATTTGTTGTGCTCGGGCTGTCCAATGTGAGTTCCAGTGGTCCAGTCGGTGTTGGAGGTGGGCAGCCACTGGTGGTGCGTCAGGGTCATCGGATGTCCCGTGTTGGTCGCCGCAAGTCCTTGCAAATACTCGTGGTGCATCATTTTCTGCACTTCTCTGTACGTCGTCCCCTGATGCATCCTATCCGAATCCGGATGCATGAGTGGGTTGGAAGGCAAAGAGTTATTCCGCGGAATATACTGAGCTGTTGTAGCCATGGCTCCTACTTCGAAAACTGATGGCTTCTCGGAGATCTCAGCGCTTTAGAGCCAAAAACCCAACAACCTGCTCGGGGAGGTCTCGTGGAAAAATAAGACACGCCTCTCCCTTGCTTGCATTGGCTCCTTGTCTGCTCACGCGCCCCAATATGAGTGCACTCCCTCGCGCCTCCCGCTTGGTTGGCTGCCGGCACGCCGATCCCGACCGCTCGCGATTGGCCACTCTCTAGCACCCCTTCTCCCTCCCCGTTTCCCAGTCAAGGCAGTGCGAGCTGGGGAAAACAGCAGGAAATTATTGAGTCTCGCGCGTTTTATTCGGGTTGTTTTGCAAATAACCACGTGGGGGAGTACAGAGATCTTTTTGAAAGAGTGTAAAATATATATTTCCACCCTCATCCTCTTTAGTCGCCGCTGCCTTGCCAGAGCTCCGCTTATTAAACTAGATTAGTATTCTTGTATTCTCAAAGGATAGCGAACTACCACGAACGTAAATAAATACTGTATGGCATTACTGTGTGCTTATCATTATATGGGCTTCTCAAAATAGTAAAATGTGGCCGAAGACCACGTCTTATAAATATTAGGGAAGTCATATGTATTGTAATTACACAGTAAATTTAGACCTCTGGTTATTTAGTATGATGCATTGGGCGAAGTGGTTGTTCATTTGTATGCCTAATTGTCTTGCATTCGGAACCCCTATATGTGATATTGTCGTCATCATCATCATAAGTTACAGTCGCACAGCATCGATTGTACAATCACACAAATATTCAAGACATCATAAAAAAACCCAAAACAAAGCAAAGGCTTTTAAAATAACCTTATAAATTAAATGTTCTGCACCAGAGGCATGGCATTAATGCCATTACTTCAGAAATGTAACAAAATATTGAACATTTCTGGCTTACTGCTTACTTTGGAAAATATTTTGATTTTCCAAGCTCTTTGTTCGCTACACGCATTTAACAGAGCTTCACTTTGATTAAGTTAATAGTTGGGTTAACTATATAGCTTACTTTATTTTGCACGCACTCACTCACTCGCACGCTCGCGCGCGCGCACGTGCGCAAGCCTATGTCATGAAGCCCCAATGGAGCGCACCCCGCACCTTATTAAATATAATGTTACGCAATCAGAGAGAGCGATGGCATTTGGAAAAAAAGTCAATTTAAAAACTCCAGCTATTCACCTTAACAGAGAGAATTTACTAATTTATTGAGCGGGTTAAAGAAAAATAGGCAGCTACGCGTCTCTGTCAGTTGAAAAAAAAAAAACAAAACAAACAAAAAAAAAAATAAAAGCTATTTTTTAAAAGTAAGAACAGCCTAAAATCGCTTTGTATGCGAAGCTTGATACGCATAGACGCTTGAGTGCAGTTATTTCAAGCACATTTTTCCGTTTTCATTTTTGATGCAAACAGTATTTCAATTTGAAGCCCGATCGCGCAAAAAAAAAAAGGAAAATCAAACTGGACCGTTTTCTTCGCATTTTCGGAACTCAAAAGGAATCCCGCGCGCTCCCTGCTTCAAGCCTCTTCTCCGCTCCTTTTCCCAGTTTATCTGATTATTTTTCCCTTCACGTTTTGTCCCAATAGCAAATTACCAATTCTATGAATTGCAAAGCAGCTGTGGAGAGCTAAGGGGAAGAGAGGGGGGGAGATGCGAAGATTGAAAGGGATCTTTGCAAACACAATCACGTTCTTAAATGGAAATTCGGGGCTTTAAACAAATCTTACATCTCTCCCTTTCCAGTCGTCTAAAACTCCGCAATCAGGCACATGTTTCTATCCGAAGTAAAAATCCGCAGGATTTCTCGTAGATTTTTAAAAGAAATTATGTTTGTTATAGCTACAGTTTCATGGGTTACATTCGATTTTTGTCAGAAATGCACGCTTTGTTTGTTTGTTTTTTGATCCCTTTTTAATTAACATGATGTTTAGGTGTGAATTTTATCAGGGAAGCGCAGAAGTTACTTGAGAACCTGCAACTGAAACCGACAGAACGGTAAGTTCATTCTTCAGCAATCTGCGTCCGTGGTTAGCTCGCGCACTGCACAGTGAGACAGCTTTTGGAGTGTATAGGAGTCAACGGACCAGGGTCGTAGGTGCTCGTCATAGTCTAACCAAAGGCGTGGTTTTGTTGAACCTCAATTAATTATTTATTTAAGGACTAACGTGCCTCATACTACCTATATCTAGCTGTGGGGTGTGCAATTTATTTGCGTTTTGAACAACGTTTAAGGCGGCAGGTGCAGAGTTAAAACGGGTCATGGTTTCACTTTTACAATGTTGTAATCCCGTTGTTCAAAATCATCACATTTAAAGCTTTCAGCACTCGATCGAGCTACATTTCAAAACTTTAAAATCGCGATACACACGGGAGTATTTTCGAATCCTTATTTATTGTGCAATGTAACTTTAATGTCTTAAATATATCTCTATGTTTTACAGTAAGTGTTTTTTTTTTTTTTTGGAGATTGCAGCTTTGATAGTGCTTCTTTAAAGCTCATTTTTGAATATTTCACTCGAGGCAAATAAACACACGCCAACTTGCGACCACTGGCAAAATCTCTGTCAGCATGGGAGCACAGTCGCAGATGAGTAACGTTTAAATACTAAAACAAAACAATAGAAAAAAATCTAGGCTCTCAATACATCCTGGTCAGACCGAATTCGTGCTTACACTATGTTCTTGTCTTATTGAACTTCGTAACGATGCCAAATAAAAGTAAATAAACAAATAAACGGCGGGACGGATAAGAAGCAATTTGTGGAAAAAAATTGCACGCGTGCGATCTGGTTTGGCTCTGAACCATATAGCTGCACGTAGGTGCACGTTCCCAAAATATATACTTCTCCTTTGCCTGCATGTGGCGAGAGCCATGCCTGCATCCGTACACATGGCTAATCAAATCTAAACACAAGGTAATAACGACTTCCTGCAAAGAATTTACAAAGGGTTCACACTATTCCTTAGTGGAGCGTTCATACGTGAAATGCAACTGGCAAGTCCTGTCTGTTGGCTGTAGGCCAGCGAATCGGTTCCTTTAAGGCCTACGTAGAAGTTGGTAAACTTCTCGTGGAACTAGATAAAAAAATTACGTCAAATATCTGTTGGAACTCACACTTAAAGATATCACCATAAGATCCCAAAACGTCGAGATACAGCACGCCTCAAGTACGAAAAACATGCAGCGCAGCCTAGTTATGCATATTCATTTTAATTGACACGAATTGAATGCGTGGAGCGTGGAGTTGTACATATTGTCTTCTTTTCAGAGTAGTATTGCACTTTCAGCAGAATAAAGTTTTGTGCTCAGACTATGAGCCACGGACAAAAAAAAAAAAAAAATAACAAACCTCTCATCTGTGACAGAATGGGAGGACGGTTTCCGAGACGCAGTTAATAAGAATGCGTAACAGCTTCGTAATTCTTATTTTACAGTCTATAAAAAGACTGACCACTGGCCGCTTTGGGATGCGGGCGCAGCGCTGGAAAACAGGCAAACTGTTGTACTCCTCGTACAGCCAGTGCGAGCTGCTGATGAAGAAAACGACCAGATGCTCGCCATTCTTTCTGCAAAGACTACGGCCTTGTCTGCACGAGGTGAATTTTTTCTTGGATGCAGGGGGTTGCTATGGAGAGCGGACTGAAAGGGATCACAGATCTTACGGCTGAATGATAGACCGTCCACGAAAAGACAAATAAAAGGCCTGGTTTGTCAAGATTTAAAAGAAAAAAAAATCAAAACTGCAAAGTAGGCTTGCCTACAATCACAGCGCTTCATAGACAACTGATCACCAAGACAAAGACGGTGGAGCACCATGAATCAAAATTAACCTTAATTCCGTATAGGCTACTTTTGGGCAGCGCACTGTTTGAAAACTCCCTACGCTTTCACGTTGAATGAATACTTTACAACTGCTCCTCATAAAATATCGCATCATATTCAATATTTGCCTTTTATAGTTTTTCTTTTCTCAGAACACCGAAGAAAGCATACGTCCATGATTTTAGATGCAAGTCAAATAAAACACCGACTGCACGTGGATCAAATGAGGAGAATCAAGGATTTAATTTATCTTGCATTTGCATTGCAGATTAAGCGCACCAAATTCTGACAGGTTACGGATAGGCAGCTTAAACTCATATGGCTAATTTGTTACTCTTGTTATAAAAAAAGAAAAAGATTTACTTTGCGAATCGAACTTACGCGGAGGTGTCCTTGCATGCTTATTATTATTTTTTTTTTTTCTGGTCATGTGATTTGGGGGGCCTTGACATCTTGCGAGGCCTTCTCTCTTTCACGCAACTAATGCCTCGCGCGCAGCATCACTCACGTGTTAATTTATCACCCGGGACTCAGGTCTGTCAACACCCTTGAATACAATTAGTGGCCATAAGTTCAACTATTCAGTTCCTCGCACTTGTCACCGGGCTGTGCGTCACGAATCACGATAACAGTATGAAGAGGCGAACAAGCATAAACAAATTTAAAATAGGGTCCAGAGGGCTACAAGGTACAGAACCACTCGCTTAAATCAGGATATCTTGATACTGATTAAATATCTAATGGTATCCTCATATCCTGGAGCTGACAGAGTGCAATAAACCCACTAAGGAAAATATAGCGCAGATTGTCATATTTAAACACAAATGCGATGCAGATATGTACAAAACTGTCTTAGAATTGGCTATCACACTTCCAATAGATTCATGTCGGTTAAACGAATTTTGCACTCAGATCATAGTTCATTCAGCCTCCATCCGCCCATCCTTTATAGTTATTTCTCATAGCAGAACTGCTGAAAGACACACCAAAAACACTTTTATGTAGCCTAATAAAACAAATAGAAAATCTTCTGTTAAAAATTCATTCATTGTTGGAAATCCTCTTTCAAATGCCTGATATCAATACAGTGGAAGGACAGCGGATGTGGGCCTCGTGTGCTTTACTAAATTCATTTTTTAATTAATGAATCAAAGGGCACGTGTAAGCAGGCTATAGGTTATTCCATATAGTTATGATTTTTGATGACGTGCTTGGATCTATAAGCACACACAAACACAGACTGTAGACTTTTGCACTCGTGTATGTAAACGTTTTAATTAGTCGTTTGAAATATTGTGTCTCGCAAGTGGTCCACATATGCAGCATCACTTATGAGATTCAACCTTTTAACCATGTGATCACATGGGCTTCGTGAATGTGCTCAGTCCTCCTTGCAGTTTGTTTTTCAGTTTTATCATACAAATAACGCGCATCCATTCCTGTGTCTAGTTGTGATTTTGTGAAACAAAAAAAAAAAAGTCGCTTATTTAAAACATCAGTGTAATTTTGTTTTGTTTCTTGAATTTGAAACGCTCTTTTTGTTTTGAATGTATTAAATATCATCGAATTTTTAGAGACCAATTCGAGCGGGCGACTCATGCAAGGCTAAATCACACGGTTAATTTTGCAGCCGAATTGAGAGACAGCGAGAGGAAGTCAGAGAGAGAGAGAGAGAGAGAGAGAGAGAGAGAGAGAGAGATTATTTTTGTTCACCTCTTCTCATCGAAGTAATAAGAGAAGTTTTAACGAATGAACCCAATTTAAACGGAAATGATTTAAACTTCAAACTTCACCAAATAGCTTAACGAACTTCGCATTCCCTAGGGGAGTAGGGTGCGCAGTTCAGCACCTAGCCTACTTTTGTGTGTGTGTGTGTGTGTGTGTGTGTGTGTGTGTGTGTGTGTGAGTTCCGCAAAACGCATCTCACCAAAAACTTGGCAAGTGTGCGGCTGTCTCTTTTTTGCGTAGAAATCGTTCCAAACAATTTCAGTTTTAGCCTGCTTCCTTTGGAGTATTTCTTGACTGACAAGTATAATAGCCACTTAGTGTGTGAGTGTAATAACCATTAGTGCAAAGCTTCAGCGCCGCCACTCTGATGCAGTTTTCAGGTGACGCATTTTTTCTTCTCCTTTTCACTTTTTGGCTAATGAACTCGGGCGATTCAGCCAGTATACCCTTGGGGAAGAAGGAGTAAAAGTATCTCTGGTAAGAGCTATTCCTCCCTCTGTATCTCGACTAATTAGGCGGGGCTCTGAAGGCGCGAGCATGAATATTCATGCAGAGCACTGGCGCGCAATTAGCCGAGGAGCGCGCTAACTTCAATCCCCGGCCAGCACTGCGCGCTTCGAGGCGGAGGTTCCGTTCCCCCTCGGCGGATTTGTCTGTGGTGAGAAGCCAGCCAGCCCGCTTTTGAACACGCTGTCTGAACTCCTCCAAGAACGGGTAGAAAAAGAAACGCACTTGCGAACTTAATCTCTGTACCCCCAGATCGAGCGAAAAAAAAAGAATAAATAGCAAATAAATTAATGAAACACCAACTGTGACATATGATCGCCTAATCGAGCAGCAAAATTTACATTGCAAATATCTCCTAGCAGATTTGTACCTGATGGTTGTATTTTAAAGTTTACTGGAGGAAGTTGCGCAATAGTGGACCTTAGCAGACAACTATTCCTCTGAAACGTTAGCTGGAGATGTTAGAAAGCTTTCTATTTAGGTTTTATTTTTGAAAAAAAAAAAAAAAAAACTGCAATTTTAAGCGGATGGGCAAGGTTTACAGCTAGCTTACACTCATCTAACATGATAGATTAAGTTAATACCCGGAAATAGAAAAGGCATAATGATGCAAACATGAAGATGTCATATCGACTTATTAACCTGTGGAATCACCACTATAGTAGCAACTTTTCTGCTCGCATGGACGCGCGCCAGAACGATAGGCTAAAACCGACTTCTCATTGCCAGGCCAAATGCACTTGAAGGCACTTGTTCACGAAAAGATGCTACACAAATTGTAAGAAGTGAGAAAACAGACCGTTGCATCACTGGCCAAAGACTATCCAAATATTAAAATTAACCCCCCTGGATAGAACATTCCTTTGCTTGACTTTAGCAAGAAACGGTTCAGAAACGGTTAAACCAGTCCCATAAATCACTCCTCCAATGCCTATCCTTTCACACACACACACACACACACACACACACACACACACACGCATACATTGCAAGTTCAGGCTCCAATCTTCGGGCTTTGGATTCCCACCTGAAACCCCACAGTTTGTCCAGCTCTAAATCCTCTGCTCGGGATTCAAGGTGATGCTTATCCCCCTGTCGGATTTCCACCCGCTGCCTGCTTACATAAAGATGTTTTTATGCATGTATGTATGCATGAGTGTATGTATGTATGAAGGGGACACTGGGATGTTTTAGGAGGTTTTGGGAGATAAGCAGAGGAATTTGTGCTGTGTGAATATGGATGGATGGCTCATGTAGGTGGACTGGTGCGCTGGGAGAGAGCTGCGTGTGCTGATGGGAGAGGAAATGCTGCTGAACTCATTTGTGTTTTTCCTTCCCAATAATATGCGTATATGGAGAGGTTTATCATATGATATTTCCTGTTCCTATGATCTTATGGGCTTTAATATTGGCAGCCCCCCTTTTCCGTTACTATACATGCATAACGCAAGCACACCACCTGACACACGTGCTGCACACTCACACACACTAAACTTTTTAATGTACGTGTGAAATTCAGCAGAATATACTCTGCACTGTTCTAAATTGTGAGTACATGTCGCTAATTGTTTTAATTCAAACAAGTGAGCAGAGATGGCATGCAGTGTGGGGTATTCTACATGCTAAGGTGAAAAAATATCCAAGTTTATCTTTTTTTTAATGTAAATTGTGGGAAACCTCACAAAGATAATATTTTGCTGACTTGTCTTTATTTTTTAATCAGCCTAATATTGCATTGAAAAAGAAGCCATGTGTTTATCATCAGTTTAAAGTGATTTTTTGTGCTTCGCCGATTTTCAGCCTAATCTTTTCTGTTCGAGCAAAAAGAGTGGGCAGATTTGAGGTTATTTTGAGCCGAAAGAGCTGGATGAATGAAGTATATTAGAGGCCTGAAGAGTGGGCAGAATTGAGTATGCTAGGGTCTGCAGAAGTGGGCAGAATTAAGTATGCTAGGGTCTGCAGGAGTGGGCAGAATTGAATATGTTAGGGTCTGCAGGAGTGGGCAGAATTGAGTATGCTAGGGTCTGCAGGAGTGGGCAGAATTGAGTATGATAGGGTCTGCAGGAGTGGGCAGAATTGAGTATGCTAGGGTCTGCAGGAGTGGGCAGAACTGAGCATGATAGGGTCAGCAGGAGTGGGCAGAATCGAGTATGATAGGGTCTGCAGAAGTGGGCAGAATTGAGTATGATAGAGCCTGCAGGAGTGGGCAGAATTGAGCATGCTAGGGTCTGCAGGAATGGGCAGAATTGAGTATGCTAGGGTCTGCAGGAATGGGCAGATTTGAGTATGCTAGGGTCTGCAGGAATGGGCAGATTTGAGTATGCTAGGGTCTGCAGGAATGGGCAGATTTGAGAATGCTAGGGTCTGTAGGACTGGGCAGAATTGAGTATGATAAGGTCAGCAAAAGTGGGCAGATTTGAGTATGATAGGGTCTGCAGGAATGGGGAGATTTGAGAATGCTAGGGTCTGCAGGAATGGGCAGATTTGAGAATGCTAGGGTCTGTAGGACTGGGCAGAATTGAGTATGATAGGATCAGCAGAAGTGGGCAGATTTGAGTATGATAGGGTCTGTAGGACTGGGCAGAATTGAGTATGATAGGATCAGCAGAAGTGGGCAGATTTGAGTATGCTAGGGTCTGCAGGACTGGGCAGAATTGAGTATGCTAGGGTCTGCAGGAATGGGCTGATTTGAGTATGCTAGGGTCTGCAGGAATGGGCAGATTTGAGAATGCTAGGGTCTGCAGGAATGGGCAGATTTGAGAATGCTAGGGTCTGTAGGACTGGGCAGAATTGAGTATGATAGGGTCAGCAGAAGTGGGCAGATTTGAGTATGATGGGGTCTGCAGGAAAGGGCAGATTTGAGTATGCTAGAGTCTGCAGGAATGGGCAGATTTGAGAATGCTAGGGTCTGTAGGACTGGGCAGAATTGAGTATGATAGGGTCAGCAGAAGTGGGCAGATTTGAGTATGATAGGGTCTGCAGGAATGGGCAGGTTTGAGTATGCTAGGGTCTGCAGTAATGGACAAATTTGAGTATGTTCGGGTCAGTAGGACTGGGCAGAATGCATAGTTCCAGGGCTCATGAAAGTCGAAAGAGAAGAGGATGCAATGGTTTCTTAGAGAGCAGGTGTAACAAAGGATATTTAACCTGCTGTACACAGTGAACAGCCTCTGGCTTGTCCTTTTTTGTCATTTTTCTCTAGAGCAGGTGTGACTGATCGGCACTGAGCGGTGACATTGATCTCATGCTGTAACTGTAGTCACCTCATGCAGCAAAACCTCTCCACTGAAACTATGCTACCAGTATTCACTTGTGCCACGATAAGAACTGCCATTTTACCAAAATTTATGTCAGTGCCATACCAGCATTAGCTACAGCAGCCTTACCAGTAGCGCTCACAGCAGTATCAGTACAAGCAGCAATAGCAGTTAGCATGCTAGCTGCTTCAGTAGCATTTTTAGCGGTAGCGCTCACACTAGTATCACCAGTAGTAGCAGCGAGCATGCTAGCTGCCTCAATAGCATTGTTAGCAGTAGTACTCGCACCAGTATCAGCACAAGCAGCAGGAGCAGTTAGTGTGTTAGTTGCCGCAATAGCATTGGTAGCCGGGGTACCTTTATCAGAAATAGTAGCAGCATTACGAGTAACATCAGCAACGGCACTGCTGGTAGTATTGCTGTCTCTGCGGTTTCATTAGCAGCTGTAGCACCAACAGTCGGCTAAAACTACGTCGCTTTGCCCCGCTCATTAATGCATGCATGCCCAACCACTTAGAGCAGCTTTCTCCAAACTTATAAATGAGCTGTTCAATTTTAATTAGAGAGTAATTCATGTTAATGCATTCCTAATGGTGCAAAATCATCCCCTTTGGTCAACTGTGCTTCTTTTCACTTTATTGAGGGTCCTGTCTGTTATTTCCTTCCTCTGTTTTAGTTTTTTCTTTATCTATTTTCAGTCCTTCGCCGTCTCCCCTGTGTGTGATTTTCAACTAAGTCTAGCCGTCTGGCTGTGTGTTGTCTGTCAGTGTGCCTGTCTGTCCATGATATCTTATACTCTCTCCATCCATTTTCTGTTTGTTCAATGTCTCCACTTCTGTTTGCTTTCATGTTGTCCTTCCTGACATTTCAACCAGCCTGTTCTCTCTCATGAAGGAGCATTGTGGTTGAATCACTGAAACGTCAAAGCGGAACCAGAAACTCCAGCGCGCTTAACTCTATCGTGACACCATTTAACCCACTCTTGAACCACTGCAAAGTCAAACTGGCACCAGTTTTATTAATTCCATTGCAGAGAAAACACTCATTTCTTGCTTCAATATATTCAATTCAATCACCAAGCATGTACATCTCACAGATGTAGAAACCTTTTTAAGGTAGTAAAATTGTTTTTTTTTTAAGATGTGTCTTTTCCGTGGTGACCAAAGCACTTATTGACGGAAAGGTTCAAGCATCTTGTGGAGCGAACTCTTTTTGGCCCCCTGAGGTCACTTGGGGGCCTTGGAGAGCTCCGGCTACCGGGGTCCTGAATCGAGTTAGCGGGCCGCGACCGTTTTAATTGCTGATTGACCCGTCTGACTGCGGCCAGCGCCCGGGTCATTCAGTGGAGTGGCGCTCCGAGCCCGGCGGTCCCCGCTGTAATTTCGACCTGTCGGGCTGAGGGAATGTCATGCCGGAGCGCTGCGGGAAACACTTCCTGCAATGTTAAACAGGAGAACGGGACGGGACGTTCAGGGGTGCAAAGAGGGCAGGGAAGCAGGAGGGAGGTGGATGCGGGTTTTTGTTTTGCTCAAACTCTGTAAGAAAATAGTTGTGCATTGTGTTTATTTCAACAACGGCAATTTCAACAGGAGACCTGATCTGTTCTGAGACATTTGGATGTGCAGGGAGGGGATTTTAATTGGGGGGGAGGGGGGGGGGGGGATTTTATTTTTGTTTCAAACAGTAATAAGATTTCAAATTGAAAACACAAAAAGTTGTCCACTTAGAAAAGAACTGTTTTATGTTGAGCACACTTTTTGAAATGTGTTGAAATTTCACAAGATGCCATATATATATATATATATTTAATTTTTTATGGGGCTGTGAAGACGGAAAATGGCTCAGTAACTTATCAGAGTTGGGGGACAAGTTATTGACATGTTGATAATGCACTGAAAAAATTGGGACGGAAAAAAAATTGCGTCAACTTGTTACAGCTAATTTTTTTTAGTTTTTCTCAATTGAAAAAAATA
>CM056573.1:171445421-171450421 GCA_029721435.1 Gymnothorax reevesii | reverse complement strand
TAGTGATGTATTTTAAATACTTGGGTATAGAAATTTTTTTTTTTTTTCCGCTGTTTACCATATTGTATATGGAATTAAATAATGAATAAGAGCTTAAAGTACAGACCTTCAACTTTAATTTGAGGGTATTTAAATCGACATCCAGTGAGTGGTGTAGGGATTACTTCCTTTGCATGCCACAAACCCACCATTTTTTAAATGTTTTTTCAAATGTTAATTAAAAGACTTGATTGTAAATGAGTCAAAACCAATTATTATTGAAAGGAAATTTTTTGTGCATATTCTATTTCCAACTTTTCAACCGACACCAGTTTAAATGCCCTGGAGTAGGGTCACTCGTCCAGGTTGGCTGGACATCAAGGTGGTTTGAGGACTCTGGAGTTCTTGCAATGATGGTTCTGGTGGCCAGGAACGTGTGTACATATCCTGGCTTTTGTGTACATGCTAACATACAGACTCACTGACCAGTCATTGACTGATATGTGTAGCATAAATGTGCACACACAGACACACACACGTACGCGCACATGCGAAATGTGCGCACACATACATACACACTCAATGACAGCTAAATCACTGTTTTGCACAAAATAGCCCTCCCCCCACGCAGACATACACACACCCACTCTGACAGCTTATTCTCAGAAATTAGTGAGTTACTATTGTGCCTTATAAAGCTCATTATAAATGCTTTTAATTTTTACTTTAATAAGGATAGATAACCATATAGGACTTATATAGTACCTGTTTGCACATACTGTAACTATTTATTGATGCAAATTAAGTAACTTTCTCATGGGACTTGTGGTAGCATCATCGTTGGGAATTGAGCCTGTTACTTTCCAGTTTGCAAATCTGACTTGAGCCCTAAACCATTATACATTATACTACACAAGTATCCTGCTGTGGATCTCCTGTCTTTGTGCTACAGGCATGAGAGTGGAGTGTGTGTGAGTGTTAGTGCTACACCCGTAAGAGTGGAGTGTGTTACAGTGCTAGTGCAACATGCATGAAAGTAGAGCGTGTCAGTGTCAGTGCCATTCTCATGACAGCCGGAGTTTGTGCTGGTGTTAGTGCCACAGGTGTGAGAGTGGAGTGTGCGCTGGTGTTAATGCCTTACATGTGAGAGTGACAGTGTGTCACTGTAGCGGCTGGTTTAGATGGCAGCTGCACTACAGGAAGTCTGTGAGCCTGATAAAGCCCGTCATGCAGGAATGTGTGTGATGCCAGATCCACTGCTCATCCCAGGAAAGAGCTGTTTCCCTGGATAATTCTCCTCAGGGCTTAGAGACGGAGATGCGACAACACAGGTACACCGGATAACATCACCTGTGTGCGTATGTGTGTGTGCGCGTGTGTGTGCGCGCGCATCTTTGTTTGTATACATTGCAAGCTTACGTGTGTATGCATGTGAGAGAGTCTTTTTGTGCGAGTGTATGAGTCTGGGTGTATTCTGTGTCAGTGTATTTGGATGTATGTGCATTTATGAAAGTGTGTGTGCCTGTGAATTGCCAAGTTTGCGCGCGCACACGTGTGTGTGCGTGTGTGTGTGTGTGTGCTTGTGCCAGCATCTGTTTTTTAGCGCATGCGTGTATGTGTGTGTTGCATTTGTACGGATATAGCATGTTTCCATCCGTAATCTCATTACCGATCATTATTTCCGGGTCCATCCAGGTCAAGGCAAAATAACCAGGATCCGGTGCATTTTTGGCCACATCTTGCATCAGCTGAGATCAGTGAGACCGGTGGAGTGTGTGGCAAGGAATTACCCGATTCTCCCTCGCATGCCGTTGCTCGTAAAATCCAGGCTCACGCAAGTGATGAATAACTCCGCGCACGTCTCGTTTTGACGTAGAACCATGCTTTTAGGATTCCATCCTCGTGGCGCGCGGTCCCTGACAGCTGATTAAGGGTATTGTCCCCGGCAGGTGCATCAGAGAGGCAGAGTATTGCGAGAAAACCGTGAAATCCTCGGCCTGCCGTTTATTCCATCACATGGTACAATAGAGCCACAAATAGCCCGGGAACGGGGACGGAGAGCTCAGTCAAAATGTTTGAATGGCGCATTGGTTTGTAATTGTTTTATTTATTTTTGATGCTCCAAGAATAGGCAATCAAACTAGCACCCCAAAAATGTAATCTGTTGCAAATTGTGAGTTATCCCTATCCTGTGAGCTAAACGTCTTTACGAGACCCAACATTGAGGAAAACAACGACATTTCCCAATGCACTGACCTCACGAAGGTTGGGTTTCCATCAATATTAGTCTTAAACTTTAAAAAAAAAAAAAATTACAAAATGTGATTTGACTTTGGCCAAATACTTGCAAGTTTAGAAAAATGGAACGTAATGGGGGGCTGGGTGGGTGGAGTAATTCACCAGACATTACCGTAAAAGGGCATGTGTGTGTGCTCACTCCACAATGCTGCAAAAATAAAGGTTAGCAAATAAATAAATATACACATTACTCGAGATACACGGAGTAATTATAGCCTCATCTGCAAAGGCATGGAGATTAACTGAATTACACCATTAAAGATGAACAGGGGCTTGGTGAGATTAGATAATCGACTTGATTTTGTGTCTTGAACTGGAGTTCTCTGTAGGTCGGTGGCCATAGTGGGTGCAGGTACAGCATGGATTTGATCCAGAGCTGTGGCGGTCAATCCTGACTGGCAGAGCAACGACTTCAGGCTACTGAATGTGCCAACCCCAAAACTGCGTACCCAAACACTGGTAGAGTGTGTCCAGACTTTTGACTGGTGCTGTATTTGCGTGTGTGTGTGCATGTGCATGAATGTCTGTGCGGACTGTGTGTGTGTGTGTGTGTGTGTATGTGTATGCTCACGTGTAGGGGTATGTGTGCACGTACCTACGTGCGTGTACGTGTGTGGCTTTGAGTGGACTTGCGTACTTGTGTGTCCCAATATTCGGACAGCTGTGGAATTCTGGGAGATGATTGACAGCTCCCCTCCCTGTTCTGCTGAGGGACAGGGCAGGGGGGCGGAGTCAGGGTTAGGGATGGAAGGGATGGGTGGGATTAAGGGCATGTCTCCCTCTCCCAGTCACATTGTTTGATTCCCATCTCCCAGCTGCTCTCCTGCTCTATGTCTCTCCCTCAATGTGGGGGGTGGGAGGGCAGGGGGGTCCTATTCCCAGAATTCCTCTCAGTCCCATCACTCTCTCTTGGACCCCCCTCAAAGTCCCCCCTACCCCCCAAAATACCGCATCGTGGGCAGCCTATCCTTGCCAGCGCCCCAAATACATTGTAAGAGCATCATATATAAACCTGACAGATACCCACCCCCTACTCCCCCAGCCAAAACCATCACACACTCAATAATTTATATGAAAAAAAAAGCATACACAAAAATCCGCCCTGAAACCACTATAATTAAGTTTAATTGACATCGCGGAATCCAGGTTACATCTGAGCAATGAGTTTCAACTGAAGTATGTCAGGAGACAGACTCTGAGAGCGAAATGAAGCATTACGCACAGCTTCACTGACTGCCGAAGCATGTCTCATCAGTAATGGCAGGGTGCGCTCGGCTGCGCTCACGGTCCAGCCGTTACGCGGCACTTCCTCGGGGATCTGAGGGATTTTCTGCCTTTCATTGCTAACAAGCTAACGAGCCCTTAATTATTTTGGTTACAATGGCCGGTTACACACCTGACTCCTCGTCTGGATTTCTCTGATTGAAAATGTTGCTGGTTAAAATAAAATAAAACAAAATAGTCATTATAAAACAGTAAATAAAATCCAGGTTACATTATAAGTCTCTCTCCTGGGCCTAGATTTTTAGGCCGCTGACATGCAGGCATGACTGTAAACTTCTTTCCTCTTGTCTTCGGATTAGAACTGAGTTGCTGAGTAAAAATTTTCATTCAGTCGAAGTGCTTATTTTGTGTTAAGCACAGCCTTACTCAGTCCTGTGATAACCTTTACTCATTCAATTGTTGCCCTGCTCAGTGTGTGTCTCTCTCTATGATTGATACACACACACACACACACACACACACACATACACACACACACCTGGATTCACATGCACGCGCACACACACACACACACACACACACAAACTAACGTACAAACATGCACACACACACACACACACACACACACCTGGATTCACATGCACGCACACACACACACAAACACACACACACTAACGTGCAAACATGCACACACACACACACACACACACACACACCTGGATTCAAATGCACGCGCACACACACACACACACACACACACAAACTAACGTGCAAACATGCACACACACACACACACACACACACACACAAAGACAAGGTCATTATGCAACAACACCTCGGTCAGTTTTCCGAGGTAACGTGGTTGGTTTCGAACTGTAATAAATCTATGGGCTGAAAAATAGAAGATTTAAAATTAGCCTTTGAAGACTACAACTCAGTAGAGGCCCCCCTCCGTAATGCGGAGGGAGTCTCTACTGTCAGCCTTGAAGGCATCAGAATTGTACACACACACACACGAGCGCACAGACATATGCATACACTCACACACACACACACACACACACACACTTACACACACACACATATATGCACAGACACACACACACACACACACACACACGCTCACGCACACACACAGACACACACTCATATGTACAGACACACACTAACACACAAACACGCACATGCACATACACACATATAAGCACAGACAGTCTCACACATCACGTACAGATACACACACTCACACAAACACTTATGCAGACACACACACACACACACACACACACACTCATATGAACAGACACACACTAACACACACACATACACAGGCACGATCACACACCTTTGCGTGCGGCAGTGACAGTGCGCCTGCAGCGGCTGATGTGCAGGTAGCTCAGGTGTGGTGACAGAATGGCCTGCGGTCTCAGCCACACCCAGGGAGTGTGTCCCAGCTGAGTGACAGCTGCGCTCTGCCAACCCCGCGTCCTCGTCCAGGT
>CM056573.1:171395421-171440421 GCA_029721435.1 Gymnothorax reevesii | reverse complement strand
AACCTATTTTCAAATTCATTCCCTGTCATCTCTTGTTTTTGGATCTTTTCACGAAGAAATATCGACCTAATTTCTCCTCATTAATCAAGAAATACTAGGTTTTCAGGGCATAAGCCTTTTCCAACCAAAGACAGAGGATTTGGGTTATTTATGCACACATTGATGGCTCACAGCCTGAGGCTATGTCCAGCAGTTAAACTTAGATGATGTTGGACCAGAGTACTTAAGACTTTTACAAACTTAAAAAAAAAAACAAAACAACAAAAAAAAAAGCTAAAAAATGGAAATTTAATTTGTTGAATTAGTGTAATTTCTTAAATTAACACACAGCAAGCCTCCCTCATAAAAATTTGAGTGGGAAAGTTAGGGTTGGGCAGTGGGTAGGGTGGGATCTGGGGGATTTTGGGGGGGAGGATGACCAAGATTTTCCCAGCCCCCAAATCACCACTCCCTCCCCACTATTAATTTGCATCTCTCTCTGGATTGTCACTCCTGCAGTGCTATCTCATACTACCCACCCAACCCCACATCCCAACACAAATCACCAGCCCCTCCCTCCTCCGCCGTCCCTTCCACTGTGACAAATTGACTTTAATAAAATTTGATTGATAAACAAAATTAAAAGTACATCTGTGTTTCCCTATTGCACCCGCCCGCCTGATGCATATTTAAAGCCGGGATTTTAGGGCAGCTGTTATATCATAGTTATTACTATGATTAATATTATTCATATGATTATTATTATTTTTGTTGTGATTACCGCTCTGCTATCATTGCAGGGAGCAGCTCTGTAGCCGAGACCTTTCATATAAAACCTTCGCCAATAATTACAATCGTCATAATACCAAAATAAATACTAAATAATGAAATGTATACAGTATACTATATATAACATAATACACACATTTTTTTTCTCGCAAAAAAGTGCATGTTTTAATTATTAATATGGTATTATATGTGGTTTATGTTAAAGGCGGCTTTGGTTAGTGTGTGTGGTTTGTTCCCAGGGAGATGAGAATGGAGAAGAATAGCCGGTTAAAAGTGAAAGAGTCCAGATGCGTTTCTGAGGAAACGGCTGGATCAGGACGTACGGGCGGGATCAGCAAGCGTTGTTTGACGGATTATGGCCCTTAATCTCTCCTAATTCTGGCTGGATACAGGGATTCCTGCCACGGCCGAGACCAGGCCTGGAGTCTAATTAGACCCTTTGTTAGAGGCCTGAAAGACTGAGGAGGAATACTGAGGACGTGTCCTGAGTGCTCTTACACACACACACACACACACACACACACACAAACACACACACACGCACACATACACACACATATTTGTGCTTCTTACCTTGTGAATTGTGAAGACATTACTTTGACTTCTATTCATGCTTTATGTGTCTCTACAACCTTTTCCTAATCTTAACAATAAGCAACGCGTGCCTCACTAAAACTTTCACCTTAACTTCACCCTACCTCTGATTCAATTCATACCCCTAACCTTAAAGGAAACTGAACCTCAGCACTTATCTTTATATCATATTCTTGAGGAACTCTTTCATTTGATGTATCGATCATCAAATCTGGTGCTGCAAGTACCCGGCTGGAGCTTGTCAAAAAGTATTAAAAATATCAAACTGCTTGTGTCTTCTGCTCCATATGGATATGGCCATGTTGTTACACTCTGTCTAGACCCCCTGCGAAAAAGTGTCATACCTGACGAATCACTAGAAGGTATATGTAATCTCGCTAGCTCATGTGGACAAGTTGTTTTCACCCAATCACTATGGTCTACTGCCAAGCGTACGGGTGCGCAAACGCCAGGATTAAAAGTGGAGGAAACGGTTTTTGAGCCATACCTGATCCATTTAAGACACCAAAAAATATGCAGTGAATGGATTGCTGCCTTAAAAATAAATCAATGTAAAGATTGCTTTATGTATAGAAAATCCCCAATCAGTAAGCCTGAGATATTAAATTTATGTGACTACCGTAGTAACTTTTATTTATTCCGAGCCTTCAGTGAGGAATAAATGAAAATTAGGTTTCATAAATTTAATATCTGGTGCTCAAGAATTTGAGATCCAATTTATCCCATTAATGTTAAGGTCATATTATGAGGAAAATGGAAAAATAGCATTGTCTTCTAGTTGGCAGTCTATTCAAGTGAACGGGATAAGTAATTTGCCAGCTAGCATGCACTTTTTCACCATCAAATTAATACATTTAATAGTTTATGACAACAGTTACATGTGTAACTCTTTACTTAAGTGGCCAAAAGTGTTAGCATGCCAGCTAATGAATTATTCATCCCATTGACTTGAATAGACTTGAACTAGAAGCTAATGCCAGCAATGGTGAACGTTTCCAGCACAATTGGCTTTGCAAACACATTTTTTTGTTATATATATTTTTTTTTCTTTTTTTTTAAATAAATTTTTTTTCCCAAACAAATTAGTTGTCATTTGTCAATGAGCGGAATCCAACCAATCGCAACATGCGTGATACCAATCCTGTATCCAATGGGTTGTATCACGCCGATTTTTATGGAATAAAAAAAACTATAGCATTTTAATTTTTGGGTTTTTTTGGGTAAAAAATATTTTATAATGACCCAGTTGCCCTGTATTATTACAAAACAAAGTAATTTTGGTTTCTGACCTTTAACAGATGTCGTACAAGAACATCGACCCCTCAATGGCTGAAGAATGCATTTACTTACTGTCATTCACAGAATCAGGGAGTTTCAAAGTGATGGCGACCTGCAGCCCACATTGAGAGGGCAAGAATTATGACAAGAAAATCATGATTTAAATCTCCCTGGTGTATTTTGGTGGGGGCTTCCATAGATCGTTTTAAAGGGTGAAAATACCTCTTTTAATTGAAATATTGTTATTATTTGGGATAAGGTTTGCTTAAAGCATAAGTCACAATTTGCCCTTTTAGCTGCGAGAACTGGTGAAAATATACTCACTTCACAATAATGTCCCCACACGGTAGGAAAAACTTTTCTAGTCTTCACTGTGTAGCACACACACACACACACACACACACTCATAAACACACATACAGACATACATACACACAGTGCCATGCCGTCAGGTGTTCTGAGGGCCTTCAGTAACCGCACCCTTTACCCATTCCCTCAAGCGGTATCAATTCCACCTGAATAACAGTCAAACAACTTATCGACTGAACAACCAAGACCAATACATGACTAACAGTAAGAAATGATAATGAGAAAGTAAATGCCTATTGCCTATATTTATATAATTGATACGGCATTGGAAGGATGGCAATACAAATACAAAAAATCAAAAACTTTTGCTGACTTTGCAGCATTTATTTTCGCCATCCTTACAACTGAAGCACCTATTACTAAAACCCCAAAAGTCACACTTGGCTTGACTTGACTTGTGGGGTTTTAGTAATCAGTGCTTCAATTTTCAATCAGCTCTGCATCGTGCCTAACAACTTCGTTTAGCCGTAGCTACATTCAGAATATAGACCGGATTCTCGTGGCGTATTGCTTAATTAACCACGCAAATCTGAGCTGTTTCACAAGCTACATGAGCGCAGAATTTATAAAGGCATATTGATATTTTAGGCCGCCATTTATGTGTGAGAGAAAATTCCAAATAATTTTGTGGTACAATGAACTACAATGGTATCAAAAATAAATTTGACTGTCATTCAAGCAATTACTCTGTGCAACTGTTGCTAATGGGGAAAAGTAAACTATGAGAGGTTTAGGTTATTACATACTGAAGATAAAGTTTCTGAAGGCCTTCGTTACTGCTGACAGACTGCCTCTGCATATACACTCATACAGATACGCTCTTGCATACTCTCGTATATGCAAATACACACATACACATGTAGACACATTCATATAGGCTGGATTTACACTGCAGCTCTTGTTGCCCAGATCAGATATGGATCGGATTTTGAGGCCCATATCCAATGAGTTCAACTGCGTGTTTACATCTTGTTTTGAGCGTGTATGATACCTGTTTTGTTTCAATTCCGTTTATTTACACCACTTACTATCTTGCCATTTTCTTGGGCGATCTACATGCACGCAGTGGAGCAGGCTACCGAAAATAAAAGCAAATGTGCATGCAGCGCAACAAAAGCATGCCGGCCCAGCGGTCATAGACATGATCAAAACATCAAGCAAGCTCACAACATTTCACTGGGTAACCTACATCTGATTCTCCGTTAACGCTTTTTACACCTATCACCTGCATCATCGCAAATGCTTAGGCAGACTCCACCGTAGTCCAGGCCTATATTTGGAGTGCAGGCATAGGCAACACACTTCACTTTGTAAAGAATGGATGACATTGAGTTTGGCTTGATGCTCATCATGCGATGCATGAAAAAACCCTGTCCAATCCGGAGGACTCTGAGGAAGAGGAGGGGAAGAAGGGCTGTAATCGCCTAGTATTCCTGTGCCGCCATCATCACTCCCTCCACTGTTCAGAGGATTGTGTGGATGCGAGAGAGATCAAGGGATTGGTGGGAGCAGGCTGCACAAAAGTTTGATGATGAACAGTTGCTGCAAAATTTTAGAATGAGCAAACAAACATTGCACGTTATATCAGAAACTGTCGCCATTTCTGATGCACCAAGAACACAATTTTTTTTACAAAATATCCTATTTACACGTTGACTTGCATTTACACGACGGGCACATTGGCACATATCCGATACACACCAGATACATATCCCAACAAAAACCACATTTGAATGAGGCCTGTATCCGATCTGACGGATCCGATTGGGCCGAATCAATCTGTTTTTTCCTGTTTACACAGCCATGTGACAGATCGGATATTGGCCGCATTTGAGCAAAAGATCCGATTTGTGTTACATTCGTGTCACATATAACCGGAAGTGTAATTCCAGCCATAGTGACACACACATATGCACATACATACTTATACACGTCTAATCACACACATATTCACCAACTTGCAGACATATGCATGCATACACAGGCATAGACACAAAACACACGCAATCCCATCTCCCCACTTCCTTAATACCCTCCCCTCCCTTCTGTGCCACATCCTGCGTTATAAAACATCCCATCTCTTTCGACATGCACATAAACACGACGTCTGCTATCCAGGATACAGCCCACCCCCCTGAGCCCGCCCCTCGCTGAACACACACCTGCTCAGGGGGACCCAGGCATTAATGCAGCCCATAATAATCAGTGCTGCGTTCTGCTGCATCGGTGCTGGGAGCCTCTTTAAACACTAACGAGCTCTTTGCCCCTGATTGCCGTATCGATATCCCAGTAAAGACCTGGCCTTTTTACGGGGGCCTCCTGCTGATCTCGGCCCCATGGTTGATGTAAATACTGAGTCCCGTACACCCCCCCCCCCCCCACCCAACAAACCACAAACCACCACCCCATCCCTCACCCACCCACCCCACCCTATTCATACTGCTCTCTCTGAGTCAGAGAGGCTGCTGGGTGTTTAGAGGTTTTGTGTGTGCGTGTCAGTGTGTGCGTTTGTTTGTGTATGTGTGTGTATGTCTGCATGCATGTGTGTGTGTGTGTATGGAGGGGTGGTTAAGTAAAGGAAGATGATGGTCCTCGTCTCCAGAGAGTATGTACAGGATTATCAGCCATTTTCCCCCCCATTTTGGGTGTCTGGTAATTTGACTTGTCGTTCGGTTGTTGTTCTATCTGGGCATCTCACTCACATCCACACAAGACTTATGATGGGAGGCCTATCCTCTCTCTCTCTCTCTCTCTCTCTCTCTCTCTCAGCTCATTTCAAATTTGATGGCTGCTACAGGTCTCAAAAAAGTTGGGACAGGGGCCTGTTCACCATGGTGTCGCATCCCCTCTTCTTTTTAACACAGAGTGGAGGCGTCTGGGCATTGAGGAGACAAGTTTTTAGCCCGGAGGACACAACGCCCATGATTTCCTACAAGAATGTCAAATTTGGACTCGTCTGATCTCAGGACACTTTGCCACTTTGCTACAGTCCATTTTAAATGAGCCTTGGCCCACAGAACACAGCAGTGCTTCTAGATCAGGGGTGGGCAATCACGGTCCTGGAGGGACGGTGTGTATGCAGGTTTTTATTCCTATCAATTACCCTGACTAATTGAGTTAATTGATTGCATGCACAAATATAGATTTTCGCAATGATTCGATCAAAGGAAAATGTTTTATGAAGGGAAACAAGACTAGTCTTTGTAGTTTCATGATAATTTAAAGAAATGCGCATGAAACATCAGATTTCATAAATGGTTTGGCTAATTGAGACAATCAACTAATTATAGACCAGACGTTGGTGTTAAAACCAGGGACAGATACGGCCCTCGCTGCCTACCTCTGTTCTAGATCATGCTCAACAATGGCTACCTTTTTTCATTATTGAGTTTAAGCATGTGTGGAAGGCACGGCAGACTGTGTTTACAGTGGTAGACAGTGACAGTGGTTTCTTGAAATATTCCTGGGTTCATTAAGTGATGTCAATGACAGAATCATGCCGGTGAGTGATGCAGTGGCGTTTGAGAGTCTGAAGATCACGGGCATCCAGTAAAGGTCTTCTGCCTTGTCCCTTACACACAGAGATTTTTCCATTTTCTCTGAATCTTTTGACGATGTTATGCACTGTCGATGATGAGACCTTCAAAGCCTTTGCTATTTGACATTGAGGAACATTGTTTTTTAAGTATTCCTAAATTTTTTTACACAAGCCTTCACAGGTTGGAGAACCTCTGGCAATCTTTACTTCTGAGAGACTCAGCCTCTCTAAGACATCCCTTTTATAGCCAATCATGTTACACACCTGATGCTGGTTAACTTGCTAAATGTTCTTTCGGCTGAGTTTCTTATAAATTCATTTCTATTTCTGCCCATTTTTGCCTGTGTTCCAACTTTTAAGAGACCTGTTGAAGCCAGAAAATTTGGAATGAGCTCATTTTCTGGATAAAACTGTAAAATGTCTCAGTTTCAACATTTGAAATGTTATCTATGTTCTATTGTAAATAACACATTGGCTCGTGTGATCTGAAAGTCACTGCATTTAGATTTTATTCACAATTTACACTTCATCCCAACTATTTTGGAATTGGGGTTGTACTATTTTTATTATTATGATTATGTTCTGTTTTGTTCTTTGTTTTGAGGTGTGATCTGCGCATGTCAATAGCCAATAAAATTAATGATATTAAGCACAAATCTCTTCTGTGGGTCAGTTTTATACGGGGGGAATGAGGGATAAGCACACCAAACACACACACACACACACACACACGCACACACAGAATGTTTAATACTGCAAATTCCACAGCTGTCCCCAAAACTCTTTTTTCATTCTTGCCCTCTAATGGAGCCACATCCACACCATATCTAACTTAAATCTCTGACAGATCATTGGCATTAATCAGCCCTTTCTGTGCAAACAGTGTTGTTGACACTGAAGCAAAATAGCTTGATATTTTTAGTATTGCTGAGTTATTCCTCATAATTGATCATCAGATGAGAATTGAAATATTGCCACTTTATCCTTTGGCAATGTATTCCAAAAGTACATAAAAATGGCATTTTCCCCCGTGAAAACCTCATAGGATGATGATATCAGATGTTTATCAGGGCCACCTTCCCAGTTCCGACCCCCCCCTACACCACAGTCCTACCACCCGACCTCACTCCTCACTACAGCCTGTCGCACTGAGAATAGGGGCAATTTGGTTTTCCTCAATAGAGGAACCATGAGTATTTCTTTAGCCTTTTCTCACTTAAGCTTTACTGGCAAACTTGATCTTAAATTTTCCAGTTGGAAACAAGTAAGCAGAACACTTCTTGATCAAGTTTAACTCTTTCCACCTCACAGCCTTAAAGATAAGACAGCAGTGTATACTCTGTGGGGAGCGTCGAGAGGCGCTAGTGAGGGGAAAGAGTTAAAGAACCTTGCATAGTTGTGACGTGTAAAGCTCCTAAACAAAGGACCCTTATTTGACAAAGATGCCCTTAATTTAGGCATAGGGTTCCTCATTGGAATCAGAAAGAGCCCTTTTAGAACACTTATTTTTATTCTATTTTTTCAAGAGCCTGACTGAGCCTGACCGTGCGGACTTTAGCGAGCTCCCTTCGCAGAAATGTCACCCCCTGGGTGCCATGGCGACTACGTCCTCGAGGGGCAAGGTCGGGAGCCAGTCCACCTTTGCAGGACGGAATGCAAATGAGCAGGAAATGATGACGTTGGTGAAAGTGGGGCGAGCGGTTGAGGGGGTGATCTTGAACCTCAGAGATCACTGCTGTGAGTGTGTTAAGTCCACAGAGAAGGGGAAACATGGAGGAGGTGTTTACAGGGCCTGTGAGCAGCTGAAGAAATAAGAGGAAAGGGAAAAAGAGAGAGATGGAGAGGCAGAGGGAGTGAAAACATCCCCAACACAGAACACTGCATCACTATACCGTCTCTCTACTACTCCACATCTTCACCATCACTGATGATACACATTAAAGGACATTTAAAGTCGATTCTCAGACGGGACGTTGAATGTCCAATGTTTACAAACAAATCACTCGCTTTTGTTGGCATCTTGCATTGTCACATGACAAAGTTCATTCATATAAACCATTGTTTTGTGTACATGCGTAGATAACCCTTCTATTTCGGTTCGTTTGTGCAGGTGCGGCTCGCTGATTGGCTGGTAAACAAAAACAATGGGAATCGACTTTAGATGCCCTTTAATAATAGTGGCAGTGTTATTAATATGAGCGATATTACCCATACTATTACTACCACTACTACTACTATAGCATTATTATTATATTATTACTTTTAGAAGAAGAAGAGGAAGCGCTCCCTCCCCCACCTCCTGGTAGGATAATGTACTGGACATAAACTGTCCATATCTGTCTGTGAAACTGATATATCAACAAATATAACTAAGCTATGCGGCGCTAGCAAGCAAACCGAACACTAAGCCGCCACTGACTGCCACTGCTGCAGTCAAAACGTAACAATAAGCTGTTAAAATAAAGGGTGGCAGTCGAGAGAGGGAGAGAGAGAGAGAGAGAGAGAGAGAGAGAAGGTGAGGTCATCGGGGGCGCGTGAGGGAATGGGAAGTCAGCGTGCCCGTTGTCACTGTAACCTTGGGCGGCTTCCAGCAGGAATGAGCGAGCGTCAGATGCTTGGAAAGGAGCCAAACACAGTCTTTGTGGCCACTGCCAAAGCATTCCTCTCTGCTGGCATGTTTACGCCTCTGCTGTGATTGAGGGACTGGTGGAACCCCTTTCTCTCAATGTCATATGACGTGCCCGACCCTTCTAGAACATTCTGCGGCCCACACACCTTCTACACCTGGGCCTGCGAGCATGAGGTTCACTTTACGTAGGGTTACACTCAGGTTAGTCAATTAGCTCTGGCTTATGTCAACTCGTTTGTGGCAGCAAGTTTCAAATTCATGTTTGAAACCCTGTATTTGAACATAATAAATATGCGTTAAATGGAAATCATTTCAATTAACTGCATAGCTAAATGTGATGAATGATATTTGGTTAAACGTTAAGACGCCTTTTAGGCGAACACGGGTAATCCTGATGGATGTAGTTTTCACTGTTTACTTAGCAATATGAGAGTTAGCATCTTTCTGGTAACGGATAATTCATTCTGGATTTGTATCTTAAGATAGGATAAGATACACTTTATTGAGGTAATTCCTCCTGCGCATTTACCCCACCCTTGCTATTTAGGAGCAGAGGGCAGCCATACAGCAACACCCAGAACTCAAGTCCAGAGATTCCTTATCAGGGGCAAATAGCACTAATGACTGCACTACAGCGCAGCCGCCTCTCTTAAAATTGTGGTTTATGTTTAAACACAGCCAGCTGCAGTTATGGCCGGTTTTGTTTTCCTAACTGGTTGTGAAACGGTATTATTTTATTTTCGATGTATGTCATGTATTTTTGAAGGGCAAAGTTCTTTGTTTTTAAGACAAAAAAAAAGTGTTGTGATCTGGCCAATGAAAATTTTTCGGCGACTTTAATGAGAGATAAATATGCTGTTGATAGATACCGCCTGCGGATATCAGGCAAAAGAGAGAGAGAAAGAGAGAGAGAGAGAGAGATAAAATAACTAACTGGTATGATTTCCTGTTCTACTCAAAATACCTTTAAGCTTCAATACCACTCTGTTCACTCATGTGTGTACATGCAGAAATATGTGTGTGCGTTTATAAAGTACAGTGTGTGCGTGTGTGTGTGTGTGTGTGTGCAAAATACGTGTGTGAAAAGTACAGTATGAGGATGTATGTAAAATGTGTGTGTGCCAGTGTGTGTATGCGTGTGTGTAAAGCACAGTGTGTGTATGTTTCTGCATGTGAACTGCGAACATTTGCGTGTATGTGTGCATGCGTGTCTGTGTGTTTGTGTATGTGTGTGTGTCGAAGGATTGTTTAGCATTTTATGGGATAAGAAATTATAACCTCATTAGTCACTACAGACAGGAGAATGAGGATTGAGGAATGAAGAAATTAACATATACATGCAGAACACCGTCAAGAGTACAAGGTCATTTGAGGTCGACACACTTCTGTGCCTTTTTTGCACAATTACTCAAGTTGAAAAGACTTCTGCAAAAAAGCCACAATAGTCCCGCTGTTCCTAATGCTGTGACTTGTGGAAACAGGGCCAATTCTTTGCGCCCCGAACTCAAATGTTCCTGAGATCCTAGTATCCTCCAGCTGTGTGTGTGTGTGTGTGTGTGTGTGTGTGTGTGTGTCCGTGTGTGTTTGTGCATATGTGTGTGTGTGTGTGTGTGTGTGTGTGTGTCTGTGTGTGTCCGTGTGTGTGTGTGTGTGTGTGTGTCCGTGTGTGTGTGTGTGTCCGTGTGTGTGTGTGTGTGTGTGTCCGTGTGTGTGTGTGTGTGTGTGTTTGTGTCTGTGTGTGTCCGTGTGTGTGTGTGTGTGTGTGTGTGTGTGTGTGTGTGTGGCCCTAAATGACTGCAGCAGGCTTAAGAAACAAAAGGAAAGTTAAGTGCCTGATCTTGCATAATATCCAGAGAATGAGCCTGACAAAGAGAGGCCTTGTTTGTTTTAATACGCGCAGTACTTGCCTCTGGGCGAAATACAGGTGGTGTGAACATTATATAAAGTGTCAGCCTCATATCCACCGATCAGCCATAACATTAAACATTCCCAATATTGTGTGAGGCTCCCTTGCGAGGCCAAAACAGCTCCGCAGAACATTCCCTATAGAATGCCATTCTCTCTTCCCACAGGGCATTCCCCAGTTAAATGATGCACGCATACTCGGCTAATGTTTATGATGTAAAAGAAAACATTACCAGGTGCACGTCTTGATTTTCTCCAACGTCAAATTCTGGTACCCACCCATTTCAGGCTCTTTCGGTGGTGGACCAGGCTTCAATTGGGAAATCTGATTAGTTGGCAGCAAAGCATTAAACACCGTAGGTTACAAGTCACTTTGTGACACATTTCTCACATGAGTATCTTTAAAACTTTCTGCAAATAGTGCCACGGAAGTTCCTTTGTCAATTCAGACCAGATGGGATATCCTTTGTTGCTTTGATATGCCTTAGGTGCCAAACACCCTGTCGCCAGTTCATGGTTTGTCCCTCCTGAGACTGTCGTTGGAACTCACCACTGTGGACTAGTCCTTGTGGGATTACAGATGCTCTGACCCACTTGTCTGGTCATAATGATTTTGCCCTGTTAAAATTACTCCAGTATCATTTTTTCCCATATCAAACATTTCAAAGACAAGAATGGCTGGTTCACTTAACATTTAAGGTCTGTCTGTGCCGTTGCCACAAGATAATCAATACAATTTGCTTCATCACTGAGTGACTGAAATGTTAAGGCCAATTGGAGTATCAAATTAAAACAAAGACCGTAAAAGCATTGTGGGGGATTAGCACGTTGGATAAAATGCAAAATTGATTAACTGTGGTGCAGGACCCTTCAAAAAGTGGCAGCTTTTCAATTTAGCTTCATTTCTCCTCATTGTTCGTTTTGGATTCACCTGTTTGCTTGGAGCAGGAAGCTAGCGAGTTGCATTTAAGTATGCACTTTGAAGTCCTCACCTTATGCCGAAATGCTCGCAAGTTTTCTGTCTATTTCAATTCTTCCGGTTATACTTTCTTAGACATGCGCACAACCGGCATATCTGAGGGTGAACGATGCGTTAAGCTGTTGAGAGCGCTTGCATAATAACAATGAATACTGCGCGCGTGCGCGTCGCGATAAGAAACGCAACCCTTCTCGCGCCGGCAGTGCGAGCACAGAGGGGCACGAGTTGTCCGTCCCTGTCCATGGTGCTGATGGACACAGTACCGGCGCGTGCGTTTATGCAACGGACGAGATGAAGAAAAAAAAAAAAATCTTACGAAGTTCGTGAACGGCGCTTATTTTTTCTAGTAAGGCAAAATGACCTGCACCGAACATGCACCTATAACCAGAACTAATCACCTTCGACCTGAAATAATCACCGTTTTAAAAACGTGCTCTTTTGAAAAGAGTAAAAGTCACCAAAGTAAGTATAAACACATAAAACTCACCAAGATAAAAAAAAAAAACAAAGTGATAAATTATTCTAATGCACATGCTTTAAAACACTGTCCAATGAGGACATGGGGAAAAAGAAATAAAAAAAACATGGGTGAAGCTGCATAGATGTGAACAGAATATACAGGTCAAATGCACAGCTGTCACAGAAAGACAGATCTCTAGGTCAGCCATACCAGTTGTGAGGATAATGACTGGACAAAGTGACAGCCTGAACCATGTCCTACCATTCTCATGCTGAATGTTACTGGCCATTGAGCCAATTCAGACTCAGCAGTGCTGCATATAAATGCTGTCTCTCCTTTCAAGAGCAACTCATGTTTTCTTGGATAAACCATCGACCTATCTTTTTTATAAAGGGAAGGGGCCATGGGCAGTAATTGTGGATAGAGAGAGAAATCTCTTCAGCTCAACCCTGCTCATAAACACAAGAGCCATCCGATTCCCCTTCAAATCTCTGCCACTGCTCCCGTCAGGAAAAAAAAAAAAAAAAAAAAACCCTCTTCCTGCCCACTTAGGGTTCCTCACTCGCAGCGCGATAAATTATTTACCTGCTTTCTTTCTGTTTACCTTCGGGCAGCCTGTAATTATTTTTAAATATTAATTCACCTTTGTCTTGGTACAGATCGAGGTTTACTTATTTATTTATCTGTCTGAAACAGGCTGGGCTGTTTTTGTTGCTGTTGTTGTTGTTGTTGCTGTTGTTGTGGTAAATGCTGCTGCCAGACTGAGACAGGAGGTGGAATGATGGATATAACAGGCACAGGAAAAGAGGAAAAAGAAGAAAGAGAGAGAGAGAGAGAGAAAGAGAGAGAGAGCTTTGCATCCGCTATAGTGTTTTCCGAATAGAAACTGATGGTAGTAAAAGTTAGCATCAATAAATCATTACCAATCAGAAAAAAATCAATGGAAGTCTACATGGAACTTCTTTAGGAGCTCTATTTAAAACCAGAGAGGAGCATATACTATCATACACTCAACAATATAGTGTAAATCAAGATAAAGGTGGTGTTCTGTAAAATCAAATGCTCTGCACTTTGAGTGGAGGACAGCAAAAATTTGAAGCATGAGTGGCTCGGAAAAGCTTCAAATTTCTGCTCCATGCGTTGCATAAAACTGAAAACGGGCTTTTGTTTGTGAGACCTGTATGAAGAACACAGATTGGAAATGTCCTTGAAAACGGTGTTCAGGTTTCACAAGAAACAAAGGCCAGTACTCATACACTTTCTCGCAGCAATGATTCATGCAGGAGAGAGCAGCCAAGACTACATGCAATAGACTGAAAGAGAGCCATCAGTTGACTCCAAACTGGGGACTGTTGAAGCATAATTGCAATGGGGGTGGATGTCTCAATGGTCTGTTATCATTGACTTGTTGTCGAGCCAGCGCCAGCATTGAAGATGAAACCATAAGTGAAATATCTCATGCGATGACTGCATGACAAGACTCTGTACCGCCAAACTATCTGTGCCAGCCATTCTTTCTTGTAATGGAAACAAGCCAGGAACACCACTGGGAGGCAAGGCGTAGCCAAAACTGAACAAACACGGCGATACTGGCAGAGCGACATCTTCACTGCAGATGTTCTGTAAGGTCAAAGACCTCAGCAGGGTTTGCACTGTGCATGATAACCTCATGAACCTCAGGGCAAAGACTTTCTGCTGAAATTGGCTAAATATGAGATATATTTAGTGAGGGAATTACACACTCAATTACAGCATTTTGTTCATAATAAATTTTACATTTTTACAAGGGAACGTCTTGTTTCCTGTGTGAGGATGTCAGGGGAAAAAAATGGTTAAAGATGCTATGAGATGCGCTAGGAGGTCTAACACAGAGCTGCCCCCCCCCCCACTTCTTCTTCTTCCGCTTTATCCTGTTAGTTTGTGGAAGTGCTCCTCTCTCTCTCAGTGGACAACAGGTCATGAGGTGCAGCGACCTCAGTGATGTACCTTTGAAAGTGCACCGTAAAAAAAGAATAATTGAGAAAACTTAAAATTTTAAAGCAACCTTTTGCAGTAAGATTTTTTAATTGTGTCAGCGATTTGCTGTCATTGTCCTAAGTGACATTTGATCATTAGGACAATGACAGGTAAATCTCTGACACAATTAAAAAATCTTACTGCAAAAGGTTGCCTTAAAATTTTAAGTTTTCTCAATTATTCTTTTTTTACGGCGTAATGCGGTTAAATTAAAACAATTCCCCAAAAGCGGTCAAAATTCCTCCACAGCATCGTAAAAGACCCATTGTCAATTATTACAAACGTTGGATTGCTGTTGTTGCTGTGAAGGGTTAGCCTGACTCTGCCAGCCTTCGTACTTCTGCTTAATTTCATTTCGCTTCAGTGTTCATTCTCCATTCAAATCCTCTTCTTCCGTGCTGAGTTAGCCGCTGACGGACCACGAGGAAGATCGTGCCCTTGCATTGTGAGGTGCCAAACCCTGTGGGTCAATGTCAGAACTGCATTATGGGTATTTTCTTCCAACTTTGTTGTACCAACAACAAATTGTAAATTCTGCTAATTTACAATAACATATTCAATCATAGTTGAGGTGCACATTATTGCTCTAACATGCATTTTCTAGTTAAATAGCTATTTTAATTTCCATGTTCAAACTATTAAGAATACACACTTTGGAGAATAGCTTGTCGTTGTCTTTTTTACAGTGTGTGAAAAATTTTCTCCGGGTCACTCTCTTTTTCATGTATTCTTGTGGGAAAGTACATATTTGTTGTGATTACATTGTAATTTGTAATTGCTTTACATATGCTAAATGATTGGTTATTCTTCTCTGTGTCCACGACCACTTTTTCCTTCCTTCTTCCTTCTCCTGATCCTCCATCTCCTGCCATTGTGTTGAAGAGCCTCTCTCTCTCTCTCTCTCTCTCTCTCTCTCTCTCTCTCTCTCTCTCACTCTCTCTCTCTCTCCCAACGGTGGGTCACGAGGGGAAGGCTCCCCACTAATGCACTGTGATGAGCAGGAGAACTTTCCCAGCGCCCCACTGACGGGGCCGAAGCAGGGTTTTGTCTCAGGAGTGAAGAACTCCTCTGTGCTCACTCTTCCAGAGGGTATGAGTGCCAACTTTCGAAGGGGAACACGCTCTCTGTCCCTTCAATGCTCGCACCTGGGGTACAGGGGAAGCTTGACTTTACTCGGTCATGTGATTTTCTGGGCTGATATCCAATATGTGAGCTCTAAAATACTGACCTCTAACGACCACTCTTTTGAACATTTCTCTCCTCTTTCCTTTTATGATCCAAAACCACCTTTTTTTCTCCCTCTGTCCATCTCCCTGTTTTCTCTTTATGAAATAAAAGTTTTTTTTTTTCAATATTAAAACAAATTCAGCGCAAAGTTTCAGTGTTAAATTGGAACCTAATTTCTGGTGGACCTGGGTGAAATGTTCAGACGAAAAAAAAAAAAAAAGAATGAAAACCATACGAGGGAAATGATTTGCTCGTACATGCTGGATTGCGTTTCCACCAATTTAAAACCAAAATGAGCTAAACAAAGGGAAAACAATTAGAAAGGTTGCTCAGCTATTCTTTCACATAAAAAACATTCCATCTGTCAATTTGAGTGTGTCCAAAGTATGGCTCTTCGCCCAGCACACAGTCATAAAGGTTTTAGGTGCCAATGTATTTATCAGTTGCTAGTAGCTGAATGAGAGATCAGCTTTCGGGTTTTGGGACTCATTCAGTATCTTATGTTTCCAGGAGAAAAAAAAGGGAGAGAAAAGGAGAGAATAAGGAGCAAAGATAGTAGAAGGATGAAAGAAGAATAAAGGAGTTAATCCATTCAGTCTAGCTTGTTTAACTCAAAAGTACAAACTTGAAAAGAAACATCATCTAATAGTTTAACTCAAATCCTGGAGGGCCGTAGTGTCTGCAGGTTTAACTCCAGTCCTGGAGGGCCGCAGTGTCTACAGGTTTAACTGCAGTCCTGGAGGGCCACAGTGGCTACAGGTTTAACTGCAGTCCTGGAGGGCCACAGTGGCTACAGGTTTAACCCCAGTCCTGGAGGGCCACAGTGTCTACAGGTATAACTGCAGTCCTGGAGGGCCACAGTGTCTACAGGTTTAACTCCAGCCCTGGAGGGCCACAGTGTCTACAGGTTTAACTCCAGTCCTAAAGGGCCGCAGTGTCTGCAGGTTTAACTCCAGTCCTGGAGGGCTGCAGTGTCTGCAGGTTTAACTCCAGTCCTGGAGGGCTGCAGTGACTGCAGGTTTAACTCAAATCCTGGAGGGCCATAGTGTCTGCAGGTTTAACTTCAGTCCTGGAGGGCCGCAGTGTCTACAGGTGTAACTCCAGTCCTGAAGGGCCACAGCGTCTGCAGGTTTAACTCCAGTCCTGGAGGGACACAGTGTCTACAGGTTTAACTCCAGTCCTGGAGGGCCACAGTGTCTACAGGTTTAACTCCAGTCCTGGAGGGCCACAGTGTCTACAGGTTTAACTCCAATCCTGGAGGTCCGCAGTGTCTACAGGTTTAACTCCAATCCTGGAGGGCCGCAGTGTCTGCAGGCTTTACTCCAGTCCTAGAGGGCCACAGTGTCTGCAAGTTTAACTCCAGTCCTGGAGGGCCACAGTGTCTGCAGGTTTAACTCCAGTCCTGGAGGGCCTCAGTGTCTATAGGTTTAACTCCAGTCCTGGAGGGCCACAGTGTCTACAGGTTTAACTCCAATCCTGGAGGGCCGCAGTGTCTACAGGTTTAACTCCAATCCTGGAGGGCCGCAGTGTCTGCAGGCTTAACTCCAGTCCTAGAGGGCCACAGTGTCTGCAAGTTTAACTCCAGTCCTGGAGGGCCACAGTGTCTGCAGGTTTAACTCCAGTCCTGGAGGGCCTCAGTGTCTACAGGTTTAACTCCAGTCCTGGAGGGCCACAGTGTCTACAGGTTTAACTCCAGTCCTGGAGGGCCACAGTGTCTGCAGGTTTATCTCCAGTCCTGGAGGACCGCAGTGTCTGCAGGTTTAACTCCAGTCCTGGAGGGCCGCAGTGTCTGCAGGTTTAACTTCAGTCCTGAAGAGCCGCAGCGTCTGCAAGTTTAACTCCAGTCCTGAAGAGCCGCAGTGTCTGCAGATACAAAAAGGCAGATAGAGAAACATGAGGAATGGAAAGAAAAATAAAGCAGAGAAAAGATCTGGTGTGATTTGAGTGGAATGTTTGTTGTCAGTGATTTGTTGCCTCAGGGCCAGGGCTGGATGATTGAGCGCGCAGTGAAAGCTGAAGCATTCGGTGCGCCTGTGTTCTGCTGGAGGGAAGGTGGCACTTGGTTAATTGAGAAAGAATTAACCATGAAACGCAATAAGCCCTCCACTCCTGCACGCCTGCTGTCTTTGAGCGTTTTGCTGAGCTAGAGGCCAATTCCTATCAGTTATATAGACTTTTCGCATGCACACGCGCACGCACACACACACACACACACACACATAGATGCACAACTGCACACAAACGTATGCAAGCAGTTCTCCGGTGACAGTCTTATATAATTTTAAGGGGCACTCCTGGGGTTATGGGATGACAGAGGTCAGAAGTGCAACAGTTATTCAGGTATAAGAGGGATACAGGTGTATTGTGGTTGTGACAGTATGGTGGTGGTATTTCCGCATAAGTGGAACAGATGTCCACTCAAAATCCAATCCCCACTGAGCTACAATGTGAAGGAGACCCGGGCACCGGTCCAGTTCCTTTGGCCAGCACATGAATGGGGATTACAGGGTTCACAACACTAACTCCCACTGCCTACACAGTGCAATCCAATGGCAAGGATTCCCATAAACAAAGCGCCAGCAGCTAATTAAAACCTGGAGCAGCGACAAAGAAAACAAATGACTAAGCAGCTTGTTGTGCACCAGGAAAAGAACTGGGTGGGAGGGATGAGGGATGCCATGCCAGCACCCAGGCTGCCCTTGAGAGCTGAGCTGGAGAGTGAGCCAGAGGTCAAAGGTCAGTTTTTTGCTTTGTACCACCCAATAAGAGGGTCTCGTTCCATGTAAATCACTGGCGGGAAAGAGGACTGGCACTCTTCACAGGATCAGCCATCTTGCGGAAGGACTTTGAGCTTGGCAGCCGTCTTTCTGAATACCGCCAGCAGAACGAGTCAGTCACACTCGTAGCTGTAGCCAGCAATTCTGCATTGTTTACCAATGTTTCTGTGGAAAGGCGTGCATTGGGGGAATCGATGACTTCCTTGCCAAAGACAGCTTTGAGATCACGAAGGTGAGAGATCACAGACTTGGCGAGTTAGACTGCTCTAGACCCAACATTCTAATGTTGATACAACAATCACAGAAGGTCTTTAAAAGCAAAGGAATGCTCATACGCTGGCTTAGAGAGTTGAAGGTAAAAACGTTCCAAAAACAAAGACAGGTCTAAGGGTTACTGACACTTCGCAAGGAAATTGCAAGCTACTAATTCCAAATAATTCATCGAACGAACAGGAACCAAAGAAGAAACGGCAGAGTGTGAGATGGTGACAGAGTTTCTGGTTGATGGCCCCTCCCTCCCTCAATTTGATTGGCCCCGTGCCTCCTGTAGGCAGCACAGTAGCTGTCAGGTGGATTCTCGCTGACTCTTGGCTGTCAAGCAGGTTGTCCGGCCAGTTCCCTAAACCACAGAGTGTGCTGCTGTGAGCACCACTCCCATATGATGCCCAGTGGCATTGTGGGAAGTTGGAGGGAGAGTTTGGCAAGTTTGGTGGAGAGTATTTGTGGGCGGGGCTTTGGCTGTCAGAGAACTGGTCTGACATGCTGGCTTCTCTACAGGCGTGTGCAAACATGCAGGCACACGTGTGTTCCCCACATCTAAAACACACATTCACTGCGCATATTAACACAGCAAAAAAGTTCATTCCACCACCCTCTGGGCGTGAATGCAAGGTTGAGGGGGAGAAAGCATCTACCCCCTTAGTATTTCACTCCACTAACATGTATTTGCTAATTAGCACAGTTCCCTAGCCAGGAAACACAAATATACCAAGTGAGAAAGAATCATTTGGTTAAGAATTCACTTTTGGTGTTGAAAAGGGGGCCTTTCAGGCTTGGCTGGCCCAGAAGACTCCTGACTCAGCTGACAGATACTGGCAGGCTAGAGGGACTGCAGCTGAGCTGGTTGCAGAAGCAAAAGCTCTAGTTTGGGAGGAGTTTGGAGAGGCTACGGACAGGGGCTTTCGGGTGACCTCAAAGAGGTTCTAGCAAACAGATAGATGACTCAGGGAGGGGAGGCAGGGCTTTGCCTATGCTGTTTTCAGCAGGGGTGGGGAATCGCTGACCTCGACTGGGGATATTGTTTTGCAGTGGAGGGAGCACTTTGAGGAACTCCTGAACCTGGTAGACACACCCTCCTCGGAGGAGGCAGTCTCTGACCATCTTCCTGGCGGAAGTCACTGAAGCGGTTGGAAAGCTCCGCAGTGGTAAGTCACCAGAGTAGGACGAGATTCATTCTGAGAAGCTGAGGCCCTGGATGTTCTCAGGCTGTCATGGTTGACACTGTTTAACATTGGGTGGATATCGAGTACAGTGACCTTGGACTGATTGACTGGGGTGGTGGTTCCCATTTTTAAAAGAAAGGTGGCCAAAGAGTATGTTTCAACCATATCGGGATCACGCTGCTCAGCCTCCCAGGAAATGGTTATGCCAGGATGTTGGGAAGGAAATTACGCTTGACTGTTGAACCTTGGATTCAAAGAGGGCAATGTGGGTTCTGCTCTGGTCGTGGAGCAGCGGACGAACTTTTCATGCTCGCTCAAATACTGGATGGAGTCTTCGGAGTTTGCCCATCCTTTCTACTTGTGTTTTGTGGACTTTGAGAAAGCTAATGACCCTGTCCCACGAGGCATCCTGTGGGGGGTGCTGTGGGAGGATTTGGCATCAGAGCTGTTAATTGAAGTTATTCAGTCGGGCTACACTAAAGCAGGAGTTGTGTCCGCATTCTGGGCGCAAAGTCAGACTCTTGTCCAGATAGTGTTGAACTCTCCCAAGGGTGTGCCTTGTCATCTATTTTGTTCATGATATTCATGGACAGGATATTAAAGCACGTCCAAGACTTGAAGAGTGTCCAGTTGAGGGCCTCAGGGTTGCATCTCTGCTGTTTGCAGATGATGTGGTCCTGTTGCATTCATCAGGCTGTGACCTCCTCTGTACACTGGAACGGTTCGCAACTGAGAGTGAAGCAGTTGAAATGAGGATTAGAACCTCCAAATCATTGGTTCTCTCTCAGAAAAATACGGATTGTTCCTCTCCGAATGGGGGCTGAATTCTTACCCCAAGTGGCAGAGTTTGATTATCCAGGGGACTTACTCACACGAGTGAGAGTAAAATGGAGCATGAGATTGACAGCTAGATCGGTGTTGTGCCTGTGGTGATGCTGGTGTTGAACCAGTGCTTGTGGTTAGCGTCAAAGCAAAACTCTCGATTTCCTGGTCGATCTGGATTCCAGCCTTCACCTATGGTCATTAGCTTTGGTTACTGACCGAAAGGACAAGATTGCGAATACAATTGGCCCAAGTGAGCTTTCTCCGCAGGGTGGCTGGGCTGACCCTAAGAGATAGGGTGAGGAGCTTGGACACCCGGGAGAGGCTCAAAGTAGAACCGCTGCTCCCCCACTTTGGGGAGTCAATTGAGGTGGTTTGGGCATCTGGTTCAGACGCCCCCTGGACGGCTCCAATTAGAGGTTTTCCAGGAATTTCCAACAGAGAAGAGGCCCTGAGGCAGACCCAGGACACGCTGGAGGAATTATATCTCCCGGCTGGCCTGGGAACAACTTGGGGTCCCCCAGGAAGAGTTGATGGAGGTGGCTGGGGAGGGGGGCGCCTGGGCCTCTCTGCTGAGTCTGTCACCCCAGTGACCCGGCTCCAGATAAGCAGAAGATAATGGATGGATGGATGGATGGGTGGATGGATGGATGGATGGATGGATGGATGGTCCTTTTGGCATTCAAGCTCTGCCATCTTCCATCCACTTGAATATGGTTATGTTCCTGTAACTGTTCTGTCACATGAGCAGGCACATCAGTAGAGAAATAGGCTTATTTTACTGGGTAACGAGGAGAATTTGCAGTGATGAAACCCAGGCTTACACAGACACAAGCAGGCTTCAATACACATATTTGTATACACTTAACATACGAGTTTGTATATAGTTAACACCATGATTGATTGGACAGCAACATATTTTGTTATTTTGAATCTTAGCACCATGATTGATTGGACAGCAACACATTTTGTTATTTTGAATCTGTCGGCCAAGTTAATCAACAAATTTGAATCCCACCAAACTGCATTTTACATGCTGAAGAGAAGACTGGGGGCAAGAAGTCTTGGAAAGGAGCAGGTACTGAAGCTGACAGTAGTAACGGCCTGACACAGCTGCACTGGGGAAGATGCCCAGTATCTGAGTACGTCTACGTGTCACAGACATCAAGCAGTCATTAAATGCAAAGGAAATGCAACCATATATTAAAAATAATGACTTCTTGATGTGCCTAATCTTGGGGGCTGGGGAGACTATGATAAAAGGTCAAGTAAGGCTTACATTTCTAACTGTTTTAGTTATTTTATCATTTCAAATTCAACGTGCTCGGGAACTGAAACATTTTTTTTTTAAAGTGCAACCGTCCAGTGCATTGTGTGATTTGCAGTATATTGTATATGGTGCAATCTGTACATGTTTGGTGAGGAGTACATTTTTTTTGTAGGTTTTTTCACTCCTGCACATTTGATTTGAAAACCATGACTCTGAGGTCAGAGTGGTGACTGTCAGCCTCAGTTCAGACATACTTGTGTCTATAGGGTGTGATGCACCATCTGATTTTCACAATTCTTTTTATAAAGTGTCACTGGCCAAATATTTATGGACTATGCTGTATGACTGATTTGTCAGAGATGGAGTCCCTAACAGAGACGGAGAGATGGGTGTAGCGAAAAAAAAAAGACGCACAACCCTTGGAGATTTAAAAGATGAAATGAGGACTGAAAAAGAGAGATGAGAGAGAGGCGAGAGCAGTGGGTTGTTAGTGAGAGACAGAGCGGAAGAGGGATCATCTGGCAGAAAACTTGTGGAGAGTGAGGGAGCGAGAAATAAAGGCAGATAAAAGAGCAGTTGAGAGGGAGAGTGTGAGAGAGGAAAAGAGAGAGTGTGTGTGTGTGTGAGAGAGAGAGAGAGAGGCGTCCCTCAAGTTCAATCGTGTGGAATTCTCCATCTAGTAGTCGATAATTCCTCTGTGCAACAGTGAAGGGCCATTGAACAAGCATTGCTCAAATCTGCAACTGGAAGAAGAGAGTCTAATGATCACCTGTCAAAGCTAAGAGAAGCACCCACACACACATGCACACACATGCACACACACGCGCACACACACACACGCGCGCGCGCGCACACACACCCACACACACACACACGCACACACACATTCCCATGAGGCAAAACACATTCATAGACATATATTGACAAACAGTGCATCAAAATGGCCACGAACATGCATGCTTTCCCACATATGCGTACATGCATATATATAGTCAAACACACCAACACTCTCACACACACACACACACACACACACACACACACAGAGTTATTGCTGCCAAATAGCAAGCAATAAAAAAATGATTCATTTCGATCTGGATGGCAAGTCTCTCATGCTACTCGACGTATGTTATGTGTATGTGCGTGTGTGTGTGTTTGTGTATGTGGGTTTGTGGGTGTTTGTGTGTATGTGTGTGTGTGTGTGTGTGGGTCTGTGGGGAGTTGCATGTTTTTGTGTGTGTGTGTACCTGCGTGGGTGTGTGTGTGTGTGTGTGTGTGTGTGTACCTGCGTGGGTGTGCGCCCGCCCGCGCGCGCGCGTGTGTGTGTGTGTGTGTGTGTGTGTGTGTGTGTGTGGGGAGTTGCATGTTTTTGTGTGTGTGTGTGTACCTGCGTGGGTGTGCGCCCGCTCGCGCGCGCGTGCGTGTGTGTGTGTGTTTGCACGGATGTGTTTATGGCCACCTCAGCGTGCAATGCTTGTCCATGCAGGCAGATTAACTGTGTGTGCATGTGCACTTGCACATGCCTGTGTATGCGTGTGTGTTTTCAGTGCATCTTCATGCATTTCCGTGCATGTGCGTTTGCGCCTTCGCATTTGCATGCGTGCGCGCGCAGGCACGCGTGTGGGCATTTATGTGCATGCTCATGCATTTGTGTGCGCGGTGGCGACACAGAAAGAGCGTAAGATTTATGGTTATTACTTTAATATGACTCTCCGCACACTCCTCCGTTCCCTCCAGCCCTCTGCACTCCCCCAGATCCCTCTGCGCTCCTGTTCCCTACTCAGGCCCGACGCCGCGGAAACAAGACTGACTGCCCTCCCCGCCAACACTCGCACACAAACATACTTCTGACAGTCATAGAATTAAACAAATTTACTCTTCTGAACCGCGGGAATATTACACTGTAGGGACCTCATTTACCTCCGGCGTCTTTGCGTGAATTATGATGTGTTTTGCCGCTCTGCCACTGCGGAGGCTTGTGTGGTGAAAGCCGGTTTTATGTCCGTCACCGTTGTCACGGAATTATCAGCATCATTAAGGATGAAGCCTGTTCTCATTGGCCGAGGCTCCTATTTATCAAAACCCATGAAAACATTACTATTTATTTATTTTACTTCACAAAAGAGGTTATCAAGGTTTATTTGTTTCCAAGGTTTATCAATAAACTAGCAGGCACAATATAAAATTTCCCTCAATGCAGACTTAATAGAGTAAGGGTGTTTAGCTAATATGCACAACAAAAAGAAAAAAGAAAAAAAAACAAAATTCTTTTCTCCCCTTTTTATTGTTTTGTTTGAGTTACCTCGCCTCTCTCTGTTAACAAGTCATTAAAAATTAAACTAAATAATGCACAAAAAAATTGAATATGTTTGGGGCATTATTAAATAATTATGTTTGTCTCTTAAATTGATAGTGACTCACGGTACAATATCAGTAATTAAATAAATTATTGATGGGTGCGGGGTGAGTGCTGGGCCATAGCGGTAAATGGAATTGCCAAACCTAATTATCATCTTTTTCAGAGTGGCCCCATTAGAATTGTCACTTAGACCTGCGAATGGGGACACCAGTAATAAAAAAAGAAAGAAAAAACCTGCAACTGGCACTTAAAGGCTTTAATTAATAGTAAGATGATTAATATTTTAATTGCTTGGTGTTAAACACCAGCCGCGCAGGGGGAAAACATTGCGCAACTGCTCCCACAACCTTTCGAAAGATTGTACATGAACCTGCTTCAGCTTGGTAAAGTGCTTGGAAAATAACAAAAATTTACAAAGTATATTAGAATCATATAGCATCCATACTGTTTGAACGTAAAAAAATGGGAAATTTTACGGTGGGATAGGTGGTGGAATGTACGATAAAAATATTTGCAAATAACAAAATTAAACAAACTACTCTGCAAACAAGAGGAGTGTTCTAGACAAGAACACTAGCAAATCAATAAACAAAGAAAGACCAACAACTAGAAGCATAACATACAGAGCATCTTCAATACTAGTTTAACACTGAAATATTGGAAATATTGGAAGTTTTATGTACACTGTCAGAGTTGATTTGACACATACTAATTTTTAACTGTGCTGCAGTCATGAGAATGTTACTTTGTCACTCATTTTTGCTCTCATATGCTTTGAGAGATGTTCACAATAGTTCTGATGTTAGATATTGAGGACAGTCATTTATATATCAGGACAGTCACCTGATTCATTCAGCTTTTCCTTTGTGTTGTCCTGGCCTTATTTCTGAAGCTATTTCTACTTACTCTGTTTTACACCAGTGCCTGTCATCAGAACTCTGGCGCTGCCAGCTGATTTTGACTAGTTTTCCGGCTCATTTTCTGGTTACAAACTCTGCCTGCTTTTGGGCCTTGATTTTCCTGTCTGGGGCCTTTTTGGTCTGGGGTTTCTGGAGAATTCTATCGTTCTCCCACAGTCTGAAGACATGCATGTCAAACTAATGAGAGACACTAAATTGCTCGTAGGTGTGAGTGTGCAAATTAATGATGTGTGCGCCCCGATTGGCAAGCTGTCCAGGGTGGGTCCCTGCCTTTTGCCCATAGACAGCTGGGATAGACTCCAGCTCCCCCGCGTCCCCAGCGAGTAAGAAACGGTTTAGATAATGGATGGATGATACACAGTTGAGTCCAGACATTACATGAGAAACTACTCTGCTTCATGAGTGCGATACAGAAACATTGTCACATGTGCAATTTGAACAGGCATGATGTTTGATCTCCATCACAGACCGCAGTCCCACCCCTCCCGCACTTTTCAAGGTAACCAAACTCACTCTCACCTCCACCCTAACTTTGACCTTGGCTCAGCCCCTCCTCTCATGGACCTGCCGGACATGATTGAGTCTCCACCTCCAGGCTCTGCGACAGCATCTCACAGCCAACAGAGCAGCTCTGAGGACCTTCATAAGGCATAAACAGAGAACCAGCTTCATTCAGTCAAAATTCAATTGAAACAACCAGTCTTTACCCGGAACCCAACAGCTCCTCCAAATGTTGCGTATGGCCCTGAGTGTGAGTATGTGTGAGAGTTTTTGTGAGCCAATGTGTTTGGTACATGTGAGTTAATGAACACCGGTATAAAACTCAAGCTGCAAACATACCAGAGTTAGCAAAAAGGCTAATTTACATCCATAGTCCCCAGGCAGGTAACAAACACATTACAAATGCATATACAAATGAGCAGAAATAGACAAATTACATTGTAAAACATATCAAGTTAAAAGCTGATCAGAAAATGTGTGTGTGCATGTCTGATTGTCTGCATGCATGAACAGTGCTTACCCTTGCCTGTGTACTGTGTATTTGGGTGCGAAAGTGTGTGCGCTTGTATTTGATTACGTGTCCTTTTGGGTTTGCATATTTGTGTGTTTGTGTTAGCATATACATGTATTCATAGGCGATCACATGGGTGTGTGTGAGAGTGCGCTGGTGTGTGTGTGTGTGTGCGTGCGTGTGTATGTGTGTGTTCTCTCAGGCTCTACGTTGGCGGTGGGGAGAAAATGGCAGGGCAAACGAGGGAGGTAAATCTCACCGTGTTCTCCTAACACGGCTCCCTCTCTCCCTCTCTCTCTCCCTCTTTCCAGAGACCAGGCGCACAAACACGCGTCACGGCCATGAATAAAACAGCCCATTATTCTCCTGTAGATAAATACCGCGGAATGTGCCGGATCTGCTGGGGCACTGCTGCGCGATACCAGGGCTTTGATGGGCCCTCTGAGGGCCGTCGCCCGTCCCGGGACGGACGGCAGCCAGCGAAGGCGGGACCCTTTCCGGAATATTCCTCATCCCTCTACCACGCCCAGTGCATGGTGACAACATCCCCCCACTACCCTTCCTCCTCCTCTAAAACTCTCCATACATGAGGGGCGATCACCAACTCCAGGCCAAGCAAACAGAAGGCCTGGAGAAAAAAGAAATCCTGCTCTCATTCTCCAATGTTTACATTATTAACACTTTCCCCACCACTGACGAGATTTTTCATCAATAAACGTTCTCACCGTGATATGGTGGCGTGTGCTGTCACTGCTCTTATGACAAAAATAGATCATACAAACAAGAAAAGGATGCGTTCTGGTGCACCTCGCATACATATATAGACGTAAATTAAGTTTTGTTTTGGGGGGGCATGATCGTGAGTTTTTTCACGAGTAGCGATGAATCTTCTTGATACCTGCAAACAACTTGAAAACAAAACAGCAGGCTGAATGACACAAGTTTTTACATCTTTCGATTAAAAAAAATGAGGGTTTTCTTGATGAAAATGAGCAATATTCAAGTGTTTGTAAAAAAAGAATGTCTTAAGCTAGCATTAAATGGTTTCTTGTGTCTAAAACTAAAAGCTCCATTTCTTTCTGTTTACTTGGTAATAGAGCTGAATATTCTGAGGGCGTTGAAAGATCACTGAATATTATTAAAAATATTGGCGGTAGCTAGCGACTTAAAAACAAGTATTCTGGTACGGAAAGTGTAAACTCATTGGTACATTACTTACAGTATGGGTATCTGAATGTACAAAGGTACAAAGCAGCAAGATAACCATTTGAGCAATACTTGAGAAGTGGGATAAACAGAGGAGATCTCATAATTGTATGCCCCTGATCTCAATTATGTCTTGGTTATTTTGAAGGAGAATTAAAGAGAACAGTTTAAAAAAAAGATTTCTATGGTAATCACAGGCAAAACCGAATAAAGGTTTCCCCAAACGCATAATTCTGCTTGGAGGATTTTGAAGGTTTTTTTTTAGTTGTTTTCTTTAATTCTCCTTCAAAATAACCAAGACATAATTGAGATCTGGGGCATACAATTATGAGGTCTCCTCTGTTTATCCCACTTCGCAAGTATTGCTCAAATGGCTATCTCAACTCACCCTCCTTTGTCTCAGTGATGTCTTGTCTCTTTTTAGCTTATCTCTTGCTCCTAAGGGACCTTTAGGAGAAGTAACTCAGACACAAATGATCACAAATGAATCACTCAAATTCATCTCAAGAGACGAGATTGAGCAACACAGTTTTCCTACAGGACTGGAACTAATGTGAAAGTGCAGTGTGATTGCGCCCAGAGAACGAGGTCAGCAGGGGTATAAAATTAAAGGATTGTCAGACACACAGGCCACACTCTAGAGTTTTGAGGATTTTTACAAAATCAAAAAGTTAACATACCACGTGGAAATAAGGTGTGCTGGCCCTATAGCCATTCAAAGCTTACATTAAGCACAGATGTCTGTCTGGCTGGCTGCCTGTCTGGCAGCAACAGGTCTCAAAAAAGGCTGAAAAAGCAATTAATTTATAAGAGAATCAGCTGAAAGAACATTTAGCAAGTAATTAACTTAACCGGCATCAGGTGTGTAACATGATTGGCTCTAAAAGGGACGTCTTACAGGGGCTGAGTCTCTCAGAATATAAATGGCCAGAGGCTCTCCAACCTGTGAAGGCTTGCGTAAAAAAATTGTGGAATACTTTAAAAACAATGTTCCTCGACATCAAATTGCAAAGGCTTTGACGGTCTCATCATCGACAGTGCATAACATCATCAAAAGATGAAAGAGAAAGAGAAACTGGAAAAATCTCTGTGCGTAAGGGACAAGGCCGAAGACCTTAACTGGATGCCCGTAATCTTCGGGCCCTCAGATGCCACTGCATCACTCGCCAGCATGATTCTGTCATTGACATTATTAAAGGGGCCCAGGAAAACTTCAAGAAACCAGTCTGTAAACACAGCCCGCGGTGCCATCCACAGATGCCACCTAAAACTCAATCATACAAAAGGGAAGCCATTGTTGAGCATCAAACTCAGAAGTGCCGCCGTGTTCTGTGGGCCAAGGCTCATTTAAAATGGACTGTAGCAAAGTAACAAAGTATGCTGCGGTCAGACGAGTCCAAATTTGACATTCATGTTAAAAATCATAGGCGTTGTGTCCTTTGGGCTAAAGAGGAGAAAGATCACCCCTCCTGTTATCAGCGTTCAGTTGAAAAGCCAGCATCTTTGATGGTATGGGGATGCATTAGTGTATATGGTGTGGGACACCTGCATGTTTTAAAAAGCATACTGAATGGTATATAAAGGTTTTAGAGCAACATATGCTCCCCTCCAGAGGACATCTATTCTAGGGAAGGCCTTGTGTATTTCAGCAGGACAATGCAAAACCACATACTGCAGCTATTACAACAGCATGGTTTTGTAGTAGAAGAGTCCGTGCGCTGAACTGGCGAAACAAAAAGTCTGTCAAAGGACACCCAAAACTCTCCAGCAGCTGGAAGCCTGTACTAAACAAGAGTGGGATCAAATTCCAATGGCTAAACTCCAGAAACTTGTCTCCTCAATGCCCAGACACTTCCACTCTGTGTTAAAAAGAGGAGGGGATGCTACACCACGGTAAACTGGCCCCGGTGCCAACTTTTTTGAGACCTGTCGCAGCCATCAAATTTGAAATGAGCTCATTTTGTGGATACAATTGTAAAATTTCTATGTTTCAACATTTGTTATGTTATCTCTGTTATTTTGTGAATAAAATACTGGCTGGTGATAATCGCGTTTTGATTTTATTCACAATTTACACTTTGTCCCAAGTATTTTGGAATTGGGGTTGTATAATATTAGGGCTAAGAGCAGGAAAACATGGTACACAGTTGCCATGGCAGGACTGGAGTTTGAGTCTCCCGCGCTGGGCGATGTGAGAAACGAACACAAACGGCGCAGAGCTGAGCAGGGGCTCCGGAGGGGCAGCAGGCGAGGTGAGACCCATTACCACGCGAGCTGTGCCTGTAATTACCGCCAGCGCGTGCGCTAACTCTCCCAGCGCTCCTGCCGTTTAACCGCCTATTTACTGTACACAGGGGCACATGCGGCAAGGTCGCCGGAACCTTCTCTCCCAGAATCCTCGGGGGCGAAACGCCCTTGCCTGTGACCCAAAGGGGGTGGGATGTAAGACCAAGAGGAGGAGGGGTGGAGTAGGTGTGTGTGTGTGTGTGTGTGTGTGTGTGTGTGTCTGTGTGGGGGGGTGATCTTAGACTGTTACTGTGAGACTCTGAGAGATGCTGTAGGTTGCCGGTGACCCTAAGTTCATGATGGATGTTGTGCGTGAGGTTGTTTTTATGGCTTGTTTATGTATGCGTATGCAAATTTGTATGTGTGTGTGTGCATCTGTGCATGTTTTTTGTGTGCCTGTGTTTAGGCCTGTTTGTATATCGGTGTGTGCACGCATGGGTCTGTAGGTGTGTTAGTGATGTGAGCACACACGTGTTTCTGTACGCACCTGTTTGTGCGTGTGGCTGCGTGTGTGAATTTGTGCATTTGGGTGTATGAACGTGTGTGTATACTGTATGAGTATAGTAGGTTTATTTTTTGCCCGTGTTTAAGCCTGAGTGTATATTTCTGTGTGCATGCATGTCTGCGTACGTGTGTTTGCAGTGTGAATGAATTCGTGCTTCTGTGTGCATGCGTGTGCATATTACTGCATTTGCGTGTAACTAGGTTTGCCTGCACATTTTTACATCCACCCGTCTGTGTCAGGAGAGCGGATTCTGTGGCACAGTGACATCACAGGATGCGTAGCTGAGCTGTGGGAGGAAGTGGGCGTGTCACAGAGCTGTGACGGGTCTCCAGGTGTGCGACTGTCAGCTGGGGTGAAACAGCTGGTTCAGGCCATCTGCTGCCCTCCCTCTGGGGTGTGTGTGTGTGTGTGTGTGTTTAGGGTGTGGTGTGTGTGTGGGGGGGGGGGCCGAGGGGGCAGGGAGGTCTGAAACTAATACTCTTTCTCGGTTCCTCTCCCTCAGAACCCTGTTCTTCCAATCGGAACCGCCACTGTTTTCACAGGCTCAGCATTTCTCTCTGACGGAGCTGGATTGAAAAAAAAACAAAACAAAAACAAAAAACAAACAAAAAAAAAACAACCGAAGAGCCTGGTGCTACAAATACTGAAGTCTCATTTTCACACACCTTGAGGTACAGGTGGGAAAATGTCTTTAATAGTCACCGAGTCCATTTTCTCAATTCTATCAAGATGAACATTTTGCAACTGCAGTACTTTTAGCACTGGGGTCTTCTATTTGAATATTTTATGGATCTTTTATATAATATGTTCAGGCCCTTGTTTTGTCAAAAATAGACATTTTATGATTTCAGAACACCAGGGGCTTCAAATGAGAAACCAAAAATGCACAAAATGTCAATGACAAGCTGACTCCAACTCCAAAAGTAACAACAGTCAGAATCAAAATGACATCGAATTCAAAAACAGTAGTAAATAAATAAACAAAAAAGATTCAGCTAATGAATTAATAAATAAATTACACACCAAAAATGAATTGACTCACCACCGCACCCGAAGAACCAGGCCAGATTTACACTATATCCAAGTGCCAACTTTTAATTGTCAGGTTACAGTTTGCTTTGTTCAGTCGAGTGTTGATAATGCAGACAGTATGTAATTATGACAGCAGGGATACCAGCCCAATTCCAGCTGAGCTCACGTTGTTTACATTTACATTCTAAAGCACAGCGTATGCACCTGTAATCCTGTATAACAGATTATCCTGCTCTCGCACACGCTGGCTCTGTTTCTAAACACCTTACAAAGACCTGTTCAGCCCCGACAGCCTGGGATGACACACATTAATTGAGCCCCTGAGAACAAAAGTGGTCTAACTCCATATTTGTCTTTTTCTTTTCTTTTTTTTTAAGTTCTGATCTTAAAATGATTCCATAGTGATCAGCCGTTTAGCGCAATAATGGATTTACTCAGTTTAGTTCTAGTAGTATGCAATGGGTGGGGCATGTGTTCCACACGTCAAGAATGCATAAAGTGCTCAGTGCAATAGATGTCCGAAATGAAGAATTAAAAAAATGAGCTGGACCACTCTTGTTCAAAGGGGCTCAATTTTGGAGAAATCTTATTGGCAGGTGTATCACTGCGGGAGAGAAGGCAGAGGATTAAGAAAGGGATAGAGGGAGGAGAGAGGACAGAGGGTGTTCATGGGAGTGCGTGTGAAAGAGAGAAAGAGAAAGAAAAAAGAGAAGGAGGTAGACTGAGGAAGATGGAGAGAGATGAAGAGTGAGAGAGGAATTTGGGGAGATGGTGAGACAGAGAGAGATGAGGTGGGGGGGGCAGAGTGGAAAAGAAACAGAGGTGAGGAGAGGGAGATAGAGTGATGTGGGGGACAGACAGTGAGAGGAGGATGGATGAAATGAAGGAAAGAGAGAGGGAGGGATGGATAAACAGCGGGGTAAGGGAGGTGCAGAGAGAGAATTGGAGCGCACACGAGCAGGATGGATAGATGAGCGGGTGAGCGGCATCGCCGGGGGGGCGGGGGAGAGGGGGTGGCGATGGCCAGCTGATTCATTCCACACACGAGGAGCACATGGAAAATTATTCATCCCCAAGCAAAATATGAAAATGTGCTATAACATCCCCCCCCCGCCCCACCTCACCCCACCCCTACTTTCACCACCACCCCCACATCCAAACACAAGAGCATTCACACGCTACCAAACAGATTACCACAGGCATCTCCGCTTAAGTTTGCGTCCCACAATCCCCTGCTACACACTTTTCATCAGGTCCTGCTACAAATCGTTCAATATCCCTCAATATCCAACTCCCAAATCTTGTGTTAAAATCTTAGGGACTGGTTTAACAACACAGATTAACCTTGATCCGAGACCAAATTACACTTTGAACATCAATTCTCTTCACAAAACTCAAGCAAGTCTCAAGCTTTATCTGAGTTTGAAAAACCAGACTTAACCGTTCAGAACTGTATGTCCAATGCCACCAAAGCCCCTCTTCAGTAAAGCAACAACATCCCTGAGAAGCTTTATTTCTTACGAAGCTGACAAGCCCATTAAAGATAATCACAAATAATGAAAGCGAATTACACAATCATCCTTACAATCACCAGCACTGATTTTCGATTTAAAGCCACTGATCATATTTAAAGACGCATCTCCCCAAAGCCTCATATTATTTTACTATTTGTTTTTTTAAAAACATCTTCAACACTTAGACTGCTGAAATATGTATAATATATATTTTTAAATATGAATTTAATTATTTTGTGCTGTTGTAAATCAAGTCACCACATGATAGATTTTCAAGGGCTTCGATTTTGATATCTTACATCATTGAGCAGCAATAGCTGTATTTAACACTCTAAGGGTTAATATGTGCAGCAAATGTTGGTACAACAGACAGTGAGCTTTAGTTCAGAGGACCAATGAGGCCTCATGTTGTTATCAGGGCAAGATGACCCATTTTAGAAGTATCCATTCATTTATTATCAATTTTTCTTTACTGAGACACAATTAATTAGTTTTTAAAACTAAATATTCATGGCCTTAGCTTATGTTCTGAGAGTAAGATTTTAAAGAGCGCATTTTCAGTATCGGCTCTGCAAACATGCAACACCTCCCAATCTACATTTATGTCCAAGCTGCAAAAAGGACAGTGGTAAAAGGGGTCTGAAATGACTTCCTGTCACCTGATGAAGGCGTGAGGATGATGATGATGAGGAGGAAGCAGGCAGAACAGTGGGCTATGGTGTTTTGATACCGTTTCCTGTTCCGTGGAGGTAAAAGTCTCAGATGCTGAGGCTCTTGCCCGGGTCCGCGGTTTCCTTTCTTTTTAAAGACGCCGGGATTTTTACATAAAAGTAAACAACGTTGCCTGCAGGCACAATTTTCCGGCAACACAATAAAATGTGCAGTGAATTTATGATGGTCATCCATTAGCTCTTACCAGGGAAACATCACCCATATCTGTCGTCCATCATTATAATAGAGGGTTAATGCACCAAATTTACATAAAAAAGTCATATTGTCTGCATGAATTATTTACATCCTCAGCTGTTTTTTTTTTCTTTTTTTTTTTTTACGGCCGGGGTTTCGAAGCAGGATTCGCATGGAAATTCTGACAGTAAATCCCACTCAGATGGGCGGAGTTCTCGCCAGGCAGTCCTGTTTTTTTCCGGAATGGGGGGGGTGGTTAGTGGCACAGGGGAGGCAGGGGGGTCGGTGCAGTGTTGCGCTGCCCAGGCCAGTCAAGTGCTTGAGATGGACCAAACTGACGTCGCACCAAAACCACCCACAGTGCCAATGGCCCTCTGGGTCTTGGAGCCAATCTGTACTTTGACCCCAGCAGTTACACAGCTATGCTGCTCAGCTATGATCATCTACCCCTGTCATAATGCAGGCCGTAAGCTAAAGGCCGGCAGCTAGCAGAATTAGACAGAAATGCCATAATTGATAATGGTCATTCTGAGAATTTGTTTTAAAATTCAAGCGATACCCAGAGTTTTTTTTTTTTTAAATGAGGATGAGGCTAAAAAGTAATATTTCTGGTAAACACTTTTTTTTTTGTAAACAACTTTTTATTTCTTTTTCATGTACATACGCCAATTTTATTCATTTCCCTTTAACATGAACACACATCCCCCTCCCCCCAAAAGGCAGCACCCAACATCCCGCCCCAGGATCTCCCATGGACCACCTTACCACAAATCATAGAGGAAAGAAAGGAAAAAACAAAAATAGGGAATAAGTTAAAATGGTAAACACTTTCTGTTGTGGACACAGGTGCTTAGCTTATGAGTTTGAGTGTGCTTAGAAGGTGTACAATGACAGAAAAATTGTGAATGAGCTTCTCTCTCCTCATTGGCCTAATTAAACAGCTTCAGTCACAGCACCAGCCAATCAGAAGATAGCTTGATGTTTTAATTAAGAGTGGAGTGTGCTCATTGGTTAAGAGATATGTAGCTATAACAACCCCCCACCTCATCCTTATCCTTAGGAGAACAATTTCATTATGCCGCAATCATGTGAATGAACAAGTGTGTGGAAATGCAGATTTGATCTATCATGACATTTCTTACTAATTAAAAATTACAAATGCCGGAGCTTTATTTTTACAATACACAGATGGCCATGTTAAATGCTGGGGAATTATTTGGTGACATCTTAGCCTTGGTGATCATTTATAATCTCATTAATGAATAACCGTGTAATTGCCTCCCTGTTTTATTAATTGTATTGAACTTTTTAACGTGGTAATTACGCCACCGTTCCTTTATAACCGCACCGTCGGTCTTGAAAATCAATTAAGGGAGAATGTTGAGCTGCCGATATATTTTGCGGTCATTAGCGTGAAATCCTCCGGTTATTAAGCGGTAATTATGTGCTGAAGAGCGCTGTTATGATTACAGCTTTGGACAGAGGCCGGGGAACCGAGCAGTCACGTTACGCTAATATACCAACGTCACGGTGTCATTGATTCAAAACTGCTCCGTCGAAATCTGCGATGAAATGATTGCGCAGCATGTTGCTATCTATCAATTTAGTAAATGGAACTGGATGTAAGGAGCCAACTGATTGCGTGACGCTAAGCTGAAACACTGATGCAGTCAGTCAGTCAGCACGGACACTTTTTTTTTTTTTTGCAGGTTGTCTTGGCGATTAATGTCTTCATTTTTCTAATTCAACCTGACAGCAAAGCAGCACTTCTGCTGCATGGTGCTAATTTCTGCCATGCCTGAGCAGTTAGGATCTCTATCAAATGTCTGTCGCTGATACCCAGGCATGAGCTCCGGGGGATTGCAGGACTCTATTTGTCAAAATAAAAGCCCCCCACCCACCCCCCTCTGTCCTCCCAGTCCGCCGTCGCCGCAAGGATGGAAGCGGGAAGAGATTCAGTGGGACTCGTGATGTAGAAATGCGCAGACCAGGGAATGTTGCGGGGAATGTCAATGGGAAAAGTGGCTGGAACATTGTCTGTCACGCACCTGAGAAAAGCACTCAGATTGCCTCGTGTGAAGGCATTAGGAACGACGCGAGGAGAGACCCTGGGAATGACAGTTGGAAAAGTATTATGAATGGCAGTTATAAAGGCATTGGGAATGTCGCCTGCAAAGACATTAGAAATAGCAGTTGGAACGGTTGGGAATGGAAGTTAGAAACGCATTAGGAATTGCTGTTTTAAAAGTATTGGGAATGACTGTTGGAAAGGTCCCGTGAATAGTAACTGGAATGACATTGGCAATGGCAGTTGGGGAGGCATTGGGAATGCTAGCTGGACATGCATTGGGAATGGTACTTGATAAGGCACCATTCTGACCCATTCACTCATCACTGCACAATGCGTCTGTATGTGTGTGAGCGCACGTGTGTGCTTGAGTGTGTGTGCACGTAGGTAAGTGTGGACTGAGTGCTTTGAGTGTGCTCGTGTGTAACCATGGGGTTATGTGTGAGTGTGTGTGTGTGTGTGTGTGTGTGTATACGTATGGGTTAGTGTGTGTGCGTGTGGGAGTATGTGGATGTGAATCTGTGTCCATGCATGAGCATGGTTTGTTCGTTTGTTTGTGTATTTGAGTGCACGTGTGTGTATGTGCGTGTGTTTGTACATGTGAGTGTGTGTACATGTATGTATGTATGCAAATGACTTTGTGTGCGTGTTTGCGCTTGTCTGCATTGTGTATGGGAATGTGTATGGGCGCAAGCACATATGTGTGTTTCGTGGCCTATTTGAGAGTTTGTTTGTGTTTAGGTGTATGAGTGTATGTCAATGTGTACATTTGTGCGTGAGTGTGTATTTGTGTGTGGAGAGCATGTGTTTGTATACGTGAATGTGTATACATGTATGTTTGTGTGTGTGTGTGTGTGTGTGTGTGTGTCTGTGTGCGTGTGTTTGTATACATGGTTGAGAATGCTTGTCTGTATTTCTGAGTGTGTGGAAAGGTGTGCATGTCCTAGCATGTATGTGTGTGTTTCAAAGCATGTTTGAGAGTGTGTTTGTGTGTGAGTGCATGTGATTTGGTCAGTTCAACAAAATGTCCACAAAAGTGTATGCTAAAAAATATTCCATGAAGGAGATTTATAAGATTTCTGCTAATCTTTTAAAAAATTATGTGTTTAAAATAAACCAAGTAGAGCATACCTTTTCAAACAGAATACTCATTCAGTATGTCAAGTCATGTGGTTACAGTAATTACAGGAACTATGTAATAGTCTGGTCGGCAGAATAAACTTTTTAACTTTTATAAATCTGAAAGTCACCAGTCACAAACCCAGATTTTTTTACAGGGTGATTTGTATTCTTAGATTGAAAAAAACTGTGACTACCTAACATTAATCATTCTAGCAATAAGCCTCTATTTTCTGACAGATGGGTCAAAGTTCCTTCTTAATCCAGCATGTAATTTTTTTAAAAAAATTTTGCTGATACTATATTTTCAGATTTTAACCCCCCTTCAAAAAGACCTTGAAGCTCTAAGTCCTGGCATGCTTTTTCTCAAGCTGTGGAATACCTGCATATGCGTGTTGATGTCCTCAACTGAACCTGCATAATTATCCTCATTATTAAGTCTCCCCCCCCCCCACCCCCCAATCCTCATATGATGTCACTGATGACCTCACAACTCCCTGTCACCATTCCACATTCCAATGATTCTTTAAGTGGCCACTGCCTAAACCGAAGGGAATACTTAGAGATTCACATAAACCAAATTAGCAATATTCATCCCAAACAAACCCTGTTGCAAGTGAGGCAGACGTACCTATTTATATGGCTTTGAAATAAAGTTTTTGTGTAATTTTATCACTGCATTATAAATACATAAAAATATAATTTTCTCATGATAATCTTGTGCATATTGTTGTTTAAATTTTTCTGGCATTTTTTATATTAAGTCATATATATATATTGCATATGTATTTTTTTATGACATACTGTTTAATACTGTATTGGGTAACTCACTTTGAACTGAAAGAGCTACATATAATAATAATAATAATAATTATTATTATTATTATTATTATTATTGTTGTTGTTGTTGCTGTTGTTGTTCAAATAAATGAAGTCATTAGCCTACTTGACCATGGTTGAAAATAAAAATAATCTTGTCAATCATAACTCCATGTTGACACATCTGAGGAGCCGTACGTTATTGATCAAGTTACTTCGCCTTCCCATTTCAGGTTCTCATACACCTGACATTGCCCTTTGAACTCACTTTTAAAAGGTATATTGATCACTGACATTTTCCATTGATACAAGAAAGGCTGAGACCAGAAAAAGAACTGAAAAAAGGAGAAAAGGGAGAGAGATAATTACACAAATATTACATTTTAGCATTAGAGGGGTGAGAATCAGAACATGCTAGTGTTTTCCTCTGTTTTTGGCACGGGTTCATACAGTAAATAAAAGGGAAATAAATGCTTCAATTAATGAAATAGAGGAAGTGGATGCACTAGAAAGAGTAAATAAGAATCAAAGGGATGAATAAGGATGGAGGGATGGAGAGAGGGAATGAAAAAGTGTGATGGGGAAAGGGTACAAATTAGTGCGAAGTCATGATAGCAGTGATCTTGCATTTATAGGAAATATCCACCAAAAATGAATAGAAAAAAAGAAAAAAGCATTTAGAATTAAATTTTAAGACTTAAAAACTAAAATATCAAATGCATGCCACTCAAAAAAAAAAGGAAACATTGGATTTACATGAAAACGTTATGTCAACCAATTCCACACAATTATGTAAGTAACTTTTAATTAAATTCTAATATTCTAGGCCAGTTTAATTAATGAAATTAACCATATGTTACAAAGGTCTGATGTGTGGAACAATTTTAGCAACACGTTTTAAAGTAAATCTCACATTTCATTTTTTTTCTTTTTCTATTTTTTAAGTGCACGATTGAGACGTCCAAACAGATAAACCGGTTATTTTTTTCGCACAGGGGCTGGAGAAGGCGGAGATGGCGGCCGTGACAATATGTACCAACGTATCAGCGCTGGAGGCTTCTGAGAACCGCCACCTGCAGCGAAGGCGGATTTATGCTTTTGTTGTTATAATGGCTGTCATCATTGTTAACATTCATATCTCCCCATATTCACACTGCCACTGAAAGTGCTAATATTGTTAGCGCAGTCTGAGCAGACTGGAGCGGGGATATGTTATGAAGATGATGGTAATGTTGTAATTGAATTGGCTAAGACAGACAGAGAGAGAGAGAGAGAGGGGTAATGAAAAAGGAACCTGCATGGACAGCATGCATGTGAGTGAGGGATACATAAAATTATGCATATGCATTATCTCACAAATATATGCTACAGCATGTTATTCGAACGTGAAATATTCCCATCTAATTTTTATTTTTTTTGGAAACAATGCACTCAGCCTAATGCTCTCATGCAACTTCAGAAGGTTCTAGTTGGTCTTGTTTGCGTTGTTCATATTTATTTATGATTTCAATAAGGTTAATTTGTTGCGAATTGTGAGAGGCAGGCCTTTTGCACTTGACTTTTGACTCCCCAGTATTTACAGTAAAAAAATGAATATAATTTGCTATATAATTAATCGCTAACTTGTATTTGTGAGAGACTGTTTTCTTCTTCAGTTAGGAAAAAGGATATACATCTGAATATGGGTCAACACATAAGCGAGAGAGAGAGAGAGAGAAAGAGAGGAAGGGGAGTGAAGTAGAGAGTTCCCCTTATTGACAGGCATAAGGAAGAAATATGAACAAAAATTGTCAGTATTGAGCGAACGAAATTGTAACACACAGTGTGACAGTGTTTTAGCGAATGTGTGTCAAATCAGTGTGTGAGAATGCACCTCTTTTTATAGTGACAGAGAGTGGGCAGCGTGTGTGTGTGAGTTAAAGACCATGCGAAAGAGAGAGAGAGAGAGAGAGAGCAAAGGAGAGTGACAAAGATCGGCCCACACTCACGGTGTTCAACAGTCAACGGCTTTCTTAGCTCACTGCATATGGTGGTACAGATACGTGTTTGAAAAAAGAGAGAGGGAGACAGGGAATGTTGGAGAGACAGAGAGAGGGATAGAGAGAGAGAGGGAGAGAGAGAGACAGAGAAAGCAATATAGAAAGTGTATTTAGCAGCATTTGACAGTTGATGGTTTTCTTAACTTGTATTCTTCGCTTGGCGATACAGAGAGGTGGTTTAAATAATGAGAGGGGGAAGAAGGAACGAGAGAAAGAGACAAAAGAAAGAGGGGGAAAGAGAAAGAGAGGTATTATGCTAAAAGTGTTTAGCATTTGACAGCCTTCTTATCTTTCCCTATTTTTGATGAAATAGATAAGCGACAGGCTTTGCGGTCATCCCCCCTGGACAGTGAACTTAAGTCCCCCTGGTGCAGACCGCGCCAGTGCGTTATTACCACGCAGACAGCGAGCATTGTGCTAATTAGCACAGCGCAGTGTCACCCTGATGCCAGTGCATAACCGAGGAAGGCTGCCCAGCATCGAGCGTTTACCCCAGAGCAAAGCCTCTGTGTTCCTATGCGACGAGTCATTAGGCTTTAATAGAGCAGGGCGAGGCAAATACACTGCCCGGTCATGGCACATTGAGGAGGCAGCGGAAATGGAGGGTGGGGGGCGGGGTGGGGGAGACCGGGGCTACACTACGACACTGAGACTTTCAGGTTTGTGAAGACACCACACAGAAGAATGCAAGCGGTAACCCTCAGAAATACGCCCTGGTGTAATTTCACAGGGAGGATCAGTAAACTGCTCTGCTATTGGTCAAGAGGCGCAAGTTACAGCCTCTGATCTAGGAACAGGAGAGTATTGCTGATTCTGAGTAATTATTGAGGACCCACCATTTGCTTTTATTTATAATAATAACAATAATATTAATAATAATAATGATGATGATGATGATGATTATTATTATTATTAGAGTGGCTGAAGAAGAGCCAAGAAGTGCCAAGTTGGGACCACTCCTACTAGGGCCTCTGACTAAAGCTGCTTTCACACCAGACGCGAAACAAATTTTTTTACATTCAAAGTCAATGCACGTTCGCGCGTATTCGCATCTTTGCATTGACTTTGAATGTAATCTGTCGTGCGAAAAATTCGTTTTGCGTCCGTTGTGAAAGCAGCTTTAAGGCTGTGGCTTTAGTACTGGAATGGGTCTCTGGGTGCTGCATTGTGGCTGCCTACCGCTTCTAAGCAACTAGGCTGGAATGAATGCAGTGGACAAAGTTCTCTGCAAGTTTTTAATAAAGTATATCTTATCTCATCCTACGTTATCTCATCTTGTCTTATCTCATCTAATCTTATCTTAAAACAATGTCGAAATTGATGCTTTAGTGATAATGAAGAAATCCAAGGGGCCGGTGATCAAAATAATTCTTGTTGGTAATTTTTTAGTTTTTGAAGTTCAGTCTTCCTCAACTTATTTATATGATGAGGCTTCTGCTGTTATAAACTGACTGAATTTAACAGTTAACGCAATGTCATTTTGTCATTTTAACCGTAAGTAAACCGTAAGTAAAGTAAGTAAAGTAAGTGAGTCCTGCACGCATTCAACTGTGGGTTACAGGTGACATACACTGAACCTCTGTTGTAAACTGATTGTAAAATGACAGTTGAAATAACTGGCAAAAAAGGTGTCAGTTTAAGACTTCAGATTTAAAAGATTTGGAAGTATTAGATTCTGCATCTGTGTAACCTTAGCAGACTCCATAACCTGAAAAGCAAGCTTTCAAAAGTGATAAATGATGTCATGGGCCTCATTTCAACATATCAACAGTGCTTGGGCGCGTGTCGCTACCAGAACAGATTAAATCCAAGCATGCAAATTAGTCCAATCGCGCTCTGCCGCCAAACAAACACCTTATTCATGTCTAATGTTCTTCAGAATCTAAATTTTATTTTGTTTAAATTAAGCTGGAAGAGATTAATCTTTCTGCTTGTGAATTCCTTATTGATATTCCAAAAACTAAATGTTAAAATAATTGTCTTTTCCTAATACAGTTTTTAAGAAATTTAACTTAATCTGCACGTCCCACGCGGATTTGGTAGCTCTAATTTCCATATTACTGAGAAAATACTATTTCAAATTAGTTATGGATATTTCCTGATATCCTAAATTATCCCAGATATCCCAGCTGGCATTATGCTTTAGATTGGTATCTGCATTCACTCATCATATTACATGTACAGAATGATTGTTCATAATTTAATATAAATTCTGTAACCAACATTCATGTCTGAACCTGATTTACCCAAACAATCTGCTTTGCATTTTGAAACACGTTTGGCTCACTTACACTGGCGGAGACACCTTTGGCATTTATTTGGTTAGAACTAAATGTTGGATAAATTAATCAAGTAAATCTTGTAGCAGTGTACCTCTAATAAGACCCTGAAGCCCAAAATGAACCTCGTCAGTACGTGGGCTTACAATGTAATTAAATGATGATGCCAATCGTACAAAGAATATGCTCACTTCCAAAGGCCCCGAGCAGGAAAGTAAACTGCGATCAACTGGGAGGTTTTCGAGAATTTTTTTATTTACCGAAGTTTAGGTGAAAAGAATTCAGCTTTCAGGGAATACGGTCCGGGAATTTAAACTGTTAATGCAATGCCGAAGGTAATACAACACATTTGCCAGCTTCGAGAACAAAACATTTTTAATTTCTATTCAAGGTGAGAGTGTTTTCACTGCAAAATTATGCACATCACTTAGATCATGTCATATTAAATATTTTGTGGAAAACAATTATATTTTCCTTTAATATATAATTAAAGCATTCTAAATCATTTTTTTTTAACTGTATCTAAAATAAATGAACATAATTAATCATTTTCTTTTGACAGCTTGTTTTGGTAGAAATGAAATCCAGTAAAAGTTATCCCCATGAAACATTTCACTGAGAAATAATTTAACATTTCTACCAAATCAGCACATGGCCTTAGTAGGCCTTATTGGCCATACTATAGCAAACATAAGATCTCATTTTAGATTCATGTTTATGTATAAAACAATAATCAAAGCAATGATGGCACTGCCATGACTGACACTGGGGGCTAAAATATACCTATAACGGAGACTTTCCAAAAAAGATAAATAATGAATGGATGGATGAATATATGATCAATAACACTGATGGCAACAAGGGAAGTACAGAAACGCAAAAAGGTCTAAACACACAAGTCTTGGTCAACGAGCCTTTTGCTCCGTAGCACTTTCTGTAAAACTGCCATTAGGCCTTTGCCAATACCTGACAGGCTTGGATCCCATATGTTGGTCCTTACCCTGGCTTAATCCTGGCCAGCTCTTCCCCTAAACCCCAGGCTCTGAAAGCCAAACCTTAGGTAAACTAGAGGTACTCTGAGGGCGCAAACCTCCGCCAAGGCAGCACAGTCAAAATCTTGCTGAGTGAACATGGCTTATCAGAAATTTTGGGATAGATTCTGTCCCTGATGTGAGACCAAGCAACCCACAAAATTTGCGTGATATCACTGGGAGCAAAGTTCAGTTAACGCATGTCATAGGATTTCAAGATGGCTGCTGTGGTGGCCATACTGGCCATACCGATTGTGGTCAAAATCATTAGGATCCATCTCTGACGTAATAACGGCCCATTCACAAAATTTCACAGATATCTGTTCAGTACTTCTTGAGTTATCTTGTACAGAAACAGACAGACACAAAAACAAAGCAACGGTAAAACATTAGCAACCTCCTTGGCAGAGGCAATAAAGGGAACTGACACAATTGTGAGGCCTTGAGTAAGACTTTGATGTGTTTGAGTACTGACTGCTCTGTCTAGACCAGGGGTCTTAAACTCCATAAAGGGGGCTGCAGGTTTTTAGTCCAGCTAAGCAGAACCACACCTGATACAACTAAACTAATCAACTGATCTCAGCCCGCACAGTCGATTAGCTGTATCAGGATTGCTTCTGCTCGGTTAGTTCGAAATACCTGCGGGCCCTCAGCCCTTTTACAGACCAGTTTGACACCCCTGGTCTCGACCCTCCCAAGGTGCAGTTTGCATGCTGTTCCCACGTTTGTGTGGGTTTCCTCGAAACTCTCTGGGTTCTTCTCACAACCAAAACATGCAAACCAAGGAGTACAAAGGAAAATAAGTTTTCCCGACCGGCTCTGTTTCACATGCACATAAATTATAAGTGCTGTTAATGTGCCGTGAACTTGTGAAATGAAGTAATAATAATAAAATGGCAATAAAAAGGAGACCTGAGCTCCCAAACGCAGAAAGCGGCAAACCACAAGGCACTTGCGCCCCGACCCGACCGCTCGACAACAATGGAGAGGCACGAGAAGCATGCGTGTAGACTAATTAAAAACGACGAGGCGATAATGCGTTTGGGTCCCCGCCCGACTGCGTGAAAGAGCTCGCGGGTATTTAAATTCCACCTGTTTGGCGTCTTTTAGCGCTCGGTCGGTGTGGGTCGGGGCGGTGCTCAGAATTTACTGCGTGTGGGATCTCGTTCGAATGCATAAAAAACCCCCCACGCAGCATTCCTGAGCGTGATAAATTCTGCTGCCTGTTCAGCATGTGAGTTCTCTGAATATGCACAAACCTGTCGGAATATCAAATGTACCTTCATCCCCCCCCACCTCCTCCTCCTCACTCCTATTCTCTCTCTTCCTCTTGCTCCCTCGCTCCAAGGTCGCCTCGCTCGTTCATTCCGGCGCCCGTTTGTGCCCAGCGCGGGCCTGATTTGCACGAGCCACCTGCTCCACTGCGGTCACCGTGGTTACTGACACCGCGAATGAGCAGTCTTGGCTGCCGTGTGACCAGCGTGACAGCGGCATTGAGAATTCCCTCTCATATGCGAGTCTGGATCGCATGCTCATTTTCGGAAGCGGTCAAAGACTTGGGGTGGAGGTTTTGACACTTTTGGGCTCAGACAGTATCCTGCCTGTAATAACAGCTCAAGGTCAAGAGCTCCCCGAGTAACCATCCGTAAATTTGATTCATAGCGAATGAATTGCGGAAAAATAAATTAAAAATGTCGCATTTTCTATTCAAGAACAGAAAATTGGTTGACTTTTTGGTCAAACTTGACAACTTCTGAGGACATTTGAAATTATTCATGATTGAAAGAAAGAATGAACACGCAAACAAACAAACAAACAAACACACATACAT
>CM056573.1:171370421-171392921 GCA_029721435.1 Gymnothorax reevesii | reverse complement strand
TGGAGAGTAAGAAGGTCAACAATACACTTCCTGTTTATTTGATGGCGGCTGCAGCACAAGCAAGGTAAATCCATTTTTCATTTTTATCCGGTCTAAACTTGCATTTCAAACTTTCCATCCGAGGTCATCACCGTGCATGTAATAATCTTCAGGATCTGATGTTACTGGGACAGTTACTACATAGACATAGCTCAGTGTTAGGACGTTATTTTTGGAAAATTATTTCTAAATTTTTCAAAATTTCCGTTGGTCTTGAAATCTGTAACATGGGGAGACTTGGGACATTTGTGGGGAGAGTTGGGACTTGTGTGGGGAGCCTTGGTCCATACTGATGTTTACTGATTTTCAGCAGTTATCACATATGTTTGTGAGAATGTGTCACATTTTCAGTGAATGGGGGATAACTGTATGACATGTGGCCTAGGTTTTAGGAAAGGCAAGCCAAGTTGAACTCGAGTTAAACAGTGAACTTCTGTTTGTGTTGCATTAAACATGTTAAAGCCAGTTACCAGTAAAAGGTCGGAGGCTGACGTTTTTTATTTTCAACTGTTATTACATATTTTTGTAAGAATGTGCCATTTTTGTCATTTGTCCCTGGATCCTTTTCTGTCAGAGCAAGTTGCATAAGTGCTTGCTCTGTTAGTCAGAGTCTACCTCAATAAAATTTTCGTGAAATTTGATATATTTCTTATGAAATATCATTTTGTCCCAAATCACCCCACCATGTCCCAACTCTCCCTCCTCTGTGCCCCATTTCACCCCGCAAAGTCCCAAATCTCCCCATACATATTTTTATTTTAATCGTCCATATTTTTTTTTCATTGATGATATTTCCAAATTGTGTTTGGCCATGCCACATATTACTTATCGTCACTGTCGGGCGCAAACCTCCTATGTCCAAAACTGTTACTTTTCAGGAAATAAAGAAAAACCGCGTGGTTTTGTAATAACTGGACACGACGTCATCAAATTTGGTATTCTGTCTTTACATGTAGTCAGATATTTGAATGTGTCAATACTTTATAAATATTTTATCCACATCAAGCTCACATGGAGTTAGGAGGTTTGTGACCAACGAAAGTGGAGATACAAGGTTTTTGCCATCACTGATTATGACGGCCGCAGTGGCTGCAGTAGTTCATTGCATTACGGTATCATCAACTTAGAGATAGGAGCGCTTTTGGAAACTCTTACGTCCTGAGCAAATCTTGAAATAATGAAGATGAAAAAAAAACGAGGCATCGCGTTGCGAAGCAGAAGTGCGGGTTCGCTCCCCGCCTCATATCAACCAGCAGTGGCCGTGTCTACCAGCAGTGCTCGGCAGCTCTTTTCAGAAGTAGCGCGCAATTGGCCAATGCGCTACAGGGATGCAAATTGGGAAGGGTCTGCTGGGGAGGTTTATGTAGATTAGAGTTCCCCTGGGTGCCAACAGTTGACCAGACAGGCCCTCATAAAGAAGAATCTGACTCTGAAAGGTAGGCATCATAATTCCTTCTACTGCTTTAACAAAGGATTGTACGATGATTGTGAGCATAGCAGTAGCGGAGGGGAATATGTCAAGGGACGTATTTGCAAACTGTGAAAGTTTCCCTGATATGAGGAAAGGGGCCGGACATGTGGAAAAGCCAAGGTGATCATGCATAGTACCCTGATTAAGTATGCCAAATTGGAGATACTGAATTACAAAATTTAAAAAAAACTTTTACTTTAAAACGTGTCGGCATCCAGCCGTTAGACCGGTGTACTCTGATTACTGGACGCTTTCACCTGCTAATGACTCACCGTGTGTGTAGAAGTTTGTTTCCTGAGGAAGGCTGGACACCCAAATGTGTTTAAATAACAGTTTTGATTATGTTCTGTCTGTGGAGATTGCCGTAGAATAAATGTGCTTCGTCTTTTTTTTTAAATAAGTATAACTTTCAATGAAGTATCTGAAGATAGCTAGCGAGAGACAGGCTGTGAATAACGTTGCTCTGGTAATTTCTTATCACGTCGCTGGCAAGTGCAGTACTTTGACACGTTGTTAAAATCGATGAATCAGGTACACTGCATACTTTTTGATTGAATTTGCAGTAACCGAAGCCTTATATGAAAACACTTTGAGCTGTTCACCGCAGTGAAATACAACAGTAATGTATCCGCTCCTCTTGTTGATGTACTTTAAAATATAGCGGAGGGGTGGGGGTGGAGTTAGGATGTTTGGTCGACAGTTTCAGGATCCAATGGAGTTAGGAGGTCTAGTCACCGGCGGTTTTAAATACTTTCAGTGGTTAAATATTTGTAAAACCACATTCAGACATAAAGGGTGACCAATAGTATTGATTTATGGAAAAAAATAAAAATCGTGATTTTTGGACATAGGAGGTTTGCGCCCGACAGCGACGTTATGCATATATTATTCCACCAGCAATAATATATTCATATCAGTAAATATTTCCCGACAATTTGGACATCAAGGAAAAATGTCCCAAGTCTCCCCGGTCACCCTTACTGGTATGATTATATTTGCTGCTCACTTCTATTAGAAAGAGGTGTGTTCTGTTTTCAAAAAGATGCACTGTTTTAGTACTCTGAAATGATAAAATTTAATGCAGTTAATTTTTTAAATTGAGTTAAATTTTTTGTTATTTTGAGGCATTTGCTTCTAAAAGTACCCGAGTCCGCAGACTTGAGTTTTAAATATCTGGGCCAAGAATTAAGGTAGAGGCAATAATGTCCCCTAATATGTTTAGAGACATCTTTTCAGACATTTCATCATGTTTACATCAGCTTAACACATGTAACATGATCCCCACAAATTGTCAAATTCTCAAAATTTTGTTTCTCTTGAAAGACAAAAAGGGACTTGCTCACTTCTGGGAATAAACCCTTGAATTATACAGCCACTTTTTCCGAAAGTGTAATTGTGTCCTCTTTTTGTAAAAATGTAAATGTGTCAAGGTGAGATTGATGAGTGAAAACGCTTCAGATAAATAAATAGAAATGAGTGATAATGGTGGAGTTTTGTTCAATTAAAGTAACAGTTTATTTGACAAATACCTCTGTCCTCATTCTTTTTGTAGAGTCTTGTAGAGCAGGATGAGCTTCTGATGAATGGACCAGCAAACACATGTATGTCATGCAAAAGACAAAATGTTCCAAGTTAAAACCCCTGCGATAGCTTTTATCTGTGGAGTTAATACAGCAGGAGGCTAAACCATCAGAGACACTGTCCCAAACACCAGCATCTTGAAGGTCACAATGAATTCTTTGTTGACACTGGTTCAGATATGAATTGATTCGACTCTGTGCTGATTGTTACAGCTGTAAGTTGTTATGATTAGAGGTTATTAGCAACGATCTCACCACGTGACCGTCTCACCCTGTCAGAGAGCTTTGACTCTCAGCCTCAGTTCTCTTTCACTGTTAATATTTTTGGCTTTTAGCGTATGGTGCCATAATTTTTGACGGCGATCCCCACGCTTCAATAAAAATAATTACCATTTTTGTCACTACAGTGCCTGTAATAGGTAAAACAACTATATAGGCCGATCTAAATTTACGAGACTTGCCCAATGAAATGCTGCTTTTAGACCTCTTTTAAGTGAACAAATGCTGCTAATTAGCATTTATATCAATAGATATGATCCGTGTTAATGCTTTTTTTTTACACTGTGGTTTAAAGACTTTGGTAAACTTTATTTTACAGGGTCACCGATACAGTGTATGTACCTAGTGAAGTACAGTTTAAGGACCGGTGTAACAATATGCAATATCATGTACTTATGTTGTACTTACATGATGTATTTTTGTGAACCTACAGATCCCTATTACAGGTATATTAAGAAGTGCTTGTTACAATACCTTGCCAAAGTGCTTAAGAAAGGAAATAGGTTGGGTTGAGGCCCAGCAAGGCACCCTAAAGTCATTGTCAATTGGGTGAATGGAGCCTCAGGACTCCCTAATATTGACCAACATATTGAGGTTACCTAGAAATTATATGGTAGTGGTAGTCCATGCCATAACATTAAAAATAGTGTGAAACGACTGTCGTATTTTAAAACCACTTGCCACTACAAGGGCCGTCAGGGGAGTTTAAAACAAGAACAGCTTTCAATTTACTTTGGGTATGCCTTGGATAGGCAAATGTTACCGGAGTGAGAAGGGGTTAAATTCCTACATGTAAGCATCCAGCAGGTACACTTTATTTTAATGTTCTTATTCCACTGTATCTAAGAGTAACAAGCATGTACCGACACAGATATTACATTTACTGTGTTGTGTAACGGGGCAGATGTTCCAAAACACCAACCACTGAAGACAACATGACGTTTGATGGGAGCTGAGCATGGTTTATTTTCATCCATTTTCCCTGCACGTGTACCACACAGGCATGTCTAATTTCACTCTATTCAGTTAATTCTGAGATATTCACTGCCATTAATCTATAGGAGTCATGCGGCACGTACACATTATTTTAATGTCCTCATTCCACTGTATCAGAGAATAAGTAAAGGGTATCAATACAAATATTACATGTACTTTTCTGTGAAACAGTCGGTGTGTTCCATGACAGAGTGTCAGGTACAATGTAATAACCACAGAATTCATGGAAATTTAATGTGATAACTCCATAGTGACACAATGCTGAACCAATGCAGTGCTGACATGTAGCCTTCTCAACTGTGCGTCGATTCCATAAAATGGACTACCACTACCATATAATTTCTAGGTAACCTCAATATGTTGGCCAACACTAGGGCATCCTGAGGTTCCATTCTCCCAATCGATACTGGCTTTAGGGTGCCTTGCTGGGCCTAAACTCAAACTATTTCCTTTCTTAAGCACTTCAGCAAGGTGTTGCCAACCTTTAAGATAATAATTCTGCTTAACCCCCAAGTGGTTACATCCACATCCAGGGTTAAACATATACTCTGTAGATGTAAAATATTGTCAATTCATTTATTTACAGCTAATCATTTAGCCGTAAAAAAAAATGAATAAATCATGTACATCAGACTTTAGCATAGCTCTATGCAAGCTACATGAATTACAAACTTTCAAAGATACATTGAATCTAACCCTACACATCCATGTAATACTTTTTCCACAAGTAAATTGTGAATGATCAACCTCTCAAAGGCCATACCTTCTCTAAATGATTTAATACTACAATTAAATTAATAAATACAATATTAATTGTATATTTACCCTGAATATTTAGTAAAGAACATAATTACTAAATTGCATACCCAAAGTTGTGAACATACACCTATTCTCCATGCTTAGATTTGTCGAGAAAACTCACCTTTAAAGCACAGAAGTGCATATTTAGCACCGACGCACCCTTTATTTTTAAGACTAGCGCACGCATACATCATACTTGGCACTGCATGTTTATGACCTGATAGGATAGGCACAGTTCACGTTTTCCGCTTAGCACTAATGCGGTGCAGATTAGCGGGAGTGTGTGTGTTGTCAGGGTTCGCCGTATACCTGAAATTGTGGTATACCTGCTTCACCCTGCTTGATTGGGTGTGTTAAATAATGCATAAAGGCTGGGTGTGTGGGGGTGGGGGATGGGGGGGCAGGCCTGTGATAAAGTGTGTTAGTGAAACGCATGAATAAACAACTACAACTGCATGCAGAAAGAGCTGATAGGGAAGATAAACTGTGTGTGTGTGTGTGTGTGTGTGTGTGTGTGTGTGTGCACGTTCATCTGTATGGGTGTGTGTGTACATGTGCGCGCGAGTGTGTGTGTGTGTTTGTGCGTGTATGTGTGCATTTAGGCCACTTCCCTCTGTGTATATGTGCATCTGTCTGCATGTGCGTCTCTGTTTGTGCGCGCGTGTGAGCATGTATCTGCGTATTTACGCACAAATTTACATGCACATACATGTTCCTGTGTCCGTTTGTGTATCGGTGCATATCTATACGTCTGTGCAGGTGTGTGTTTGCATGCATGCGTTTTCTTTTTGCAAATATGTGCTTGTGAGTGCATGTGAGTGCGTGTGCCAGTGTATTGGGTCTCAAATAGCGCTAACGTGTGTGTGAGTGCGTGCGTCTGTGTTAATACGTGCAAGCAAGTAATGGAATGAGCAAATAGCAAGCTTGAGGTTGTGCATGTGTCCGTGGGTGTCGATACAGGTATGACCGTGTGTGCCTGACCGCCGGCGTGCATGTGCATAATACGTGTTAGCCAGTGAATAAGAGCACTTCCCCCCCCACACACACACATCTCATCCTGCCCACTTACAGGGAACACTCACTTCACAGCTATGAGAACAGATTATAGGGGAGAGGACGGATGTACAGGAGACTGATCAGAATGGAGAGGTAAGTGTATAGATGGGTAAACTGAGTATGCAGTATGGCTAATATGAGATTAAATTTGATGAGAGTAGAGAAAGAGAATAGAGAGAGAGAGGGGGGGATAGAGAGAGAGAAAGAGAGAGAGAGAGGGATAGAGAGAGAGAGAGAGAGTGAGTGAGAGAGAATATAATCTCAAGGATCCCGATCACGTGCACTACAGAAGGCTGTTAGCATGCACATGCATACGCAGGCTGGTTCTTTATGAGCTCTCTGGCAGCCGTCTCCGCGGTGATGAAGTGCTCTGCCGTGCGCCAGCGGCAGAAACGGCCTTGGTATCCACCGCCTCCTGACCTTCGACCTCCGACCCTCCATGGGCTGCCTTCGCAAGGTGAAGCTCAGCTCATTGGATTAGGACTGCCTGCCCATAAACGCACCGTTCCACATACACACGCACACAAATACACAAACCGTACTCACTCCTTGTACCGGACACACAGTTTCTCTCTCTCTCACACACACACACACGCACGCACACACACACACACACACACACACACACACACACACACACACACACACACACAATAAACACACAACATACACTCACCTAGTCAAAGACACACCATCACCCACATATACACACCCACACACGTACATTTAACCACACACACAATAGAAACAAACTGCACAGATACACAAATACACGCATAAACATGCATGCATACACACCGCGCAGACGCACACGTGCACGCACGCATTTTTATATATGCATCAGCCTACTCACGTACACATAAATACGCATCACACAAATACATAAACACATACACTATCGCACAAAAAACACGCTGACCATCACACAAACACATAACCGCACAAACCATCCCTGGCATTCATAAACACACACACCATCACCCTGAAGCCTTCGTCACACAGGGTATCCCCTGCATACACACTAACAAAGAAACTCACTAAGACTTATTTATAGACAGAAATATGTACTCACACGTACACGCACATACACACTCGCACACCATATAAACACAAAAACACAGACACACACTGTATACACACACACACACCATGCAAACACAAAAACAGACACACACACACATACAGACACACCATACAAATACAAAAACACAGACACACACATGCATTCACACACAAACACACACACACACACACACACACACACACACCATGCAAACACAGGGAAAAAGGAAGCTGGCGTTTTTTGTGCTGCTTTAATTTACTGAGCGCATTAATATTTCAGTCGCAGTTCCCTCAGCTCAGTGTGAGCGCGCTCGCCGGCTGAAGGTTCGAGGCGTCCGGGACCCCGCCACGGCAGCATAAATATTTCAGCGCTCTTTATTGGAGACCCCTGTTCTGGCCCCCTCCAAACCGCCATGATGCCCACGCAGGACAGCCCTGCTCCCCTCCTCTGCTCTCTGTCCCTCCACACATCCGTCCCTCCATCTCTCCCCACGGAGAGCGCGAACCCGACCGTGGCATGCCACTCTCCTCTCCTCCTCTCTCATTCTCCCTATCCCTCGTTCCTTTCCTTTTTACCGGCTCCCCTGGTGCGCCTCTCTTCTTCTGCGTGATTGTATATTTAAGTCGGACACCTCAGGCACAGTGCGTGTTTTTGTGTGTCTTAAATGCATGTACCACCGTCACACATGGGCGAATACACGCACGGCATACACACAGGCACGCAAATGCACGCATAGGTTGACCAAACAGTAAACAAGAGCACACACATGCACTCACACTCACTAAAACTCTCACGCACACGCACACACACACACACATGCAGACACGCACACAGGACACTCTGCAAACTGGCCCACACCATGAGGTACTGGAATTGGATTCTTTGGGGGTGAGGCAGATCCTTTATTACAGGGCAGTTCACACTTCATTGCACTGACCACCACTCCTCCCACACCACAATCAGGCTCCCGACAGGAGGGGGGCATTCAAATAAAAGACAGTGGGGGGGGTCCCAATATTCCTTTTTAAAATCTCCAAACAGGCCCCTGATCTGGTTATAAATCCAAACAAACACCCTTTCCCCGGTCACAACACCCAGGCATTTGCTTACTCATTCAAAAGCACACACTGCCCACTGAGATCCAATCCGGGGCCGATTTGCAGGGCTCCAGATGGCCCGCGGTCGGGGTGGGTGGGTGGGGGGGTTTTGGGGGAGGTGGGGCTATAAAATGGTGGAACACAGACGGTCACGACGAGAATAAGGAAGGAGTTTGGAGACGCACTCCAGGGCGGCAGAGTTTGTCTCAAAAACGTCAAATTGAAAAAGAACACAAACTGCCCCCCCCTCGGTGCCCCTCCCCATGCCATCTCGGTCTCTGGGGTGCCCGGTAGATTGGCATCGATGGCCTGCCGGCCGTCCCCTCTGGGGGGGCCGCTGGCGAGGCGCCGAGGGAAAAGATTTTGGGTCCATCTCTTGCTGTGGGGCCACGTAATTACTGCCATCCCAAGGACACATGGTGTTTGAGAGCCGGAAGTTTTCAGCTGTTAAAGTTTCCGCAGACTGCAGCGGAAGGGTCATAGGTCACATCGCTGGAGAGAAAGATAGACACTAGAGGTGAAGTACTGACTCTCAGTGATGTTCCTGTCTCAGTAACACACTGTATCTGTACCCGCACAAGCTGCAAGTGTTTGCGTGAATGTATGTGCTTATAGGTGTTTATGCATCCTCGCAAGTATGAGTAAATGTGTGTTTGTGCGTTTGGATTTGTGTGTTTCAGTGCATTTGTGCATGAGTGTGTGAGAAAGTGAGGGTATTTGTGAGTGCATGCATGGGTGGGTATGTGTGTGAGAGAGAGTGTGTGCATGTGTGTAAGCTTTTGTTTGTGTATATGTGTGTGTGTTTGTGAAAGCCCATGTGTATTTTTGCACTTGTGTGTGCATTTTTTTTTTAACGGCTGAGTGTGTGTGTGTGTGTGTGTGTGTGTGTGTTAATTTATCCCTTCCTCCTGACCGGTATGTGGCTCAGTGTTGGTATTAAGACAACAGGAGTGGGACTCGCTCTCAGAGAATAAGAGCTAAAGGATTTAGGACCTTATCTCATTCACATACATCCTCTATGCTACGACTCCATCTGCCTCTAATTCACCATGCACCAGGTCAAAGGTCAGGCTGAATTTGCTGCCTGCAGATCCACACGAACAGGTAATCAGTTTCATGAGGGACTGGTTTACCATGTGCGAGCACCTGTGTTTCTGCATACACGGTGTGCTGAGTCCCAGAAGCGCCCCCATAACCTCCTTGGGGGGCCGTAGGAATGAGTCGCCATGATTCGCCATGGAAACCACAATGCATCTTCCGCCATCAGCACTCCCCCAGCACCTCCTGTTGTTCTCGCTCAGGGAACCTCTGCCTTCCTTCTTTATATGTTAGCTAGACCCTGCCTATTCTCATCAATGAACATCCAAGTAGAATTTCCAGAGTTCACCTTTGACCCAGAAGCACTCAGACTGACACTCTGCAATATTTCTGCACGGCACACTGTTTACTATTGCCGAATGCGACTTTTTGTGCGATAAATGCTCAGTAGTCGCGCAGAGTGCGTCACTAATCGTGTTTGCAGTGTCAAAGCAATCTTGTTCTCATCCCTTGACCTATTTTTGACATCAGCCAATATAGTTGGGTGTGGCACAAGCTCTGTTTGTCAAAAGGAAGGTAGCAGTGGTGGCTTTTAACATTTTACAGGGCTCAGAATGTGACACAGTAAAGGTAGCAAGCTTCCAAAGAATCTGCGCTATCAGGAGCCTATTGTGTGTGTGTGCGTGCGCGCGTGTGTGTGTGTAAACATAATTTGGTGTACGTACATGTCTATGATGAATATTAAAAGAAGAGTGAACCAATGTGACGATGGCTTTCAGCACTGACTATATAGTGTATTCACAAATAATGAGAAAAGTGCTGCCCTGATTAAGAACCAGACCATGAACTCGAGACACAGAGTGAAAGAACAACTCATTAACTGTATAACATAAATTACACAGTTCTTCATGTACAATAAGCTGCACATTGTGGCTCTGAAGTTTTAGATATGCATGGATAAACATGATCTTACTTCCATCAAGTTTCTGAGTAACTTTATAAATATGCTAGATGAGTATTGATTATTTTATTAAAATGATAAGCAGCCTAAAAGATCAATGACACCCAACTTTGTGTACGAATACACTTTCAAGGAAACATCAACCCACCAATACCTCAAATGACCAACAACGTTACCTCATGCTGAAACTGACCAATCGCATGCTCTGTGCTCGGCTCGTGGGCGTGCCCTCTGTTAATTTACCAGCAGCTTGGAATAAATAGAGGGCTTTTACGTGTTGAATTTCGCTTTTGTTGCCAGTAGTGAGGGGGAAAAAGGGAACAAAAACTTGCAATTATGTAAATTACAGTGAGCTGAAGAAGAGCAGTTTCAAAACAGAGGCTGCAGCTGTAACCGGGGGCGACAGGCGGACCGATAATCCACGCGACGAGCGGCGGCCATCTTTGATCCCACCCGCTCCCATTCATCGGCCTAATGACCTGAAAATGGAGAAGAGTGCTTCCTCTCTATCTTTCTCTCTCTCTCTCTCTCTCTCTCTCTCTCTCTCACTCTTCCTCTCTCCTCGCAGCACACAGGCGTAGACGAGCTCGCTCGCACGCCGGGGTTATTAAAGCTAATTGAGGAGACAACGCAGTTTCTCCTCAACCTTATAAACAAAATCAAAGAGCCTTTATCTTTTCTCGCCGCTTGCAGGGTTTTCTTTCAAGAGACCTTTTTTTAAAAAAAGGTACATTTTCCTTTTAAAAAGGTGTATTTAAAATCCTTAAAATCTGTTTCTCTCCTTAGTGAGGCAATTCCTCTCTCTCCCCCTCTTTCTCCACCTCCTTCCTCTCCCCCTTTTCTCTCCCTCCGCACTGGACTGCTGATAAACAAACCATTTTGCAGAGGCAAGGCCTAAAATTACAGGTGATAGATAAGTGAGGAAGGGGTGGAATAACACAGTGAAAAGTTCCCAAAGAAAGGAAACCTAAAAAAAAAAAAGTTTACCTGAAAACAGATGTGAGAAATCACATCCTACAGGCATGCAGCATCTGTCTTTTTTTTTTTAAAGCTATTTGTTTTCCACCAATCAGCAGTCACAGGGCCTATGAACAAGGTGAGCGGACTTAATCAGTCACTTACCTCACCTGGAGAACAGCAGCGCTAATATGCCTGAGGAAAACTGCAAAGTGGACGCATCACCACTGTTCTCCTTCCTCCTGCTCCTAAAAATATCAACGCAGGTGGCACTTATAGATTACAAAAGAAAAAAACAAAACTAGAGGGCACTAGGTAGTGCGCTTACCTCCGCCACGCCATATATCTGCTCTTTTGGTTATACAATATGTTCCGGATGGCTTCCAAAATTAAATCAACTCTTCCTTTGACTACCCCCTATCTTCCCACCAAATTTTGTGCCAACCATTCAAAAAATTCTGAGTCATCCGGCCAGTAATATCACACAGACTCCTGCTAGATGGACATATTGTAATTCTTCCAAATCCAAAATCCGGAAAATGTTCCGGATCACTTCCAAAACTGTACCAACTCATTGTTGGACTACCACCTAACATCCTACCAAGTTTTGTGCCAAACCTGTTCATAACTTTTTGAGTTATCCTGTAAACAGACAGACAGACAGACAGACAGACAGACAGACAAATGAAAAAATAAATAAACAGGGGTGAAAAAATCACCTCCTTAGCAGAGGTAAAAACAAACATCCAGTTCGGGGTCACTGCACAAACTAGACACAAGATTCGCTAAAAAAGGTGTTTTGTATTTCAATTTTATTTTGGGGCTGAAAATTGTATCTCTAGGTTTTTATGCTGAATAAAGAAAAATTATGCTAATGCAGAAAGAGAGTTTAGTCTTTTTGCGGTTTCCTAATGAAACAAGAACATTTTACTTTTCACAAAAACAGTACCAGTAACTTAAAACGAGCTAAAGCGATCTAATGTTTCATCGTGAGTGACACTGCTACAGGATTGAATCCCAGACTTGTGTGAGGAGTTTTCCCCCTCGTGTGTTTGGGTTTGCGACTCGTCCACATCGGAGTGGATCACGATAGCGTATCAGTGTGAGAGATATGGTTGAGCATCGCCGGAATGCCATTGAACCACGGCATGTAAATGTTATCTATATGTTGTTAAAATGTTGCTGATGCTTCGAAAAAGCATTACAGAAGCATTGCAGAAACATTTTACAAGTGTTGCACAAGCATTGCAGAAATGTTGCAAGAGTGCTGCAAAAGTTTTGCAGGAGCACTACGCAAGTAACACCGAAAACATTTCTGAAAGAGTGCTCTAGACATGTCGCAAAAATATAGCAGGAGTTTTGTCTGTGCATCACACGGATGCTGCACAAGTGCCGCTGAAGCATTACCTAAATATTGCAGGAGGGTTGTAGAAACCACCCTCAATGAGCACTGCAGTTTTGTTTTTGATACATAGCATAAGTGTTTTTCGAAGTTTCAGAAGTTTTGCATAGACATTGCCAGAGCGTTTTGGACACGTTTCAAGGGACATTCCAGCCGGATTGGGTCATGAGGAGACGGAACTGCGGACGGCTGCAGTTCAGGACCTCAGAGACTGCAGCACACGCCAGGGAGAGAGGGAGGGAGAGAGAGAGAGAGAGAGAGAGGGAGAGAGAGGAAGAGAGAGAGGGAGAGCGAGAGAGAACTCTCATTCCTGAGTGATCAGGAGCTCAGGCTTGTCTGGAATACATTACGATTTTGTTCCCCAGCCACGACGCCTGACCAATGCTAATAGCCCCCCACGTTTTTACGGGCCGCTCCCCGTGACGCCAAGAGCAGGCGGGAGGGCCGAAATCCCCACTAAACCCTCCCTGGCAACGCGCCTGACCCCGGCCGGGCTATTGTCTACAAGCCTGATCGTAATGTAGGCCATGTTTTCTTAGCCATTAGACACTGGCCGTTCAATTAGCCTACATTTCCATAGTAATTGGGAGAGCATCAGAGGGTCAGCCACGACAAGGGAGGGGTGGGGGGTGGGGGGTGAGAGAGCCGGGAGGAGTTGTACGACTATCGTTTCTGTCTGATTCTTTCCTTTTAATTGTTGTTCATTAGTGGGGTGAGGATGGGCCTTGTGGCCAGTTGACCCTTCAGCATGTTGACGATGCTCCTCCTCAACCCGACCTCATTGACCGATGAATCTATTGGAGGGGATGGGGTACCAGGAATCTTCTGGGAGCCAGTCAGCGGTGGTGCCTGAGAGAGAGGCGTGGCTGCTCTGATAAACTGTGTTCATTCGCATTGGCTGAGACTGTTCATTGGTTACCTTAGAGTTAGCACTAGCTGCGGCCATCCCATTAGCCAATCTGGGCCCTGTTTCCTTTAAGCAGGAATATTGTTTTAGCTGGATAACTGCATTGAGCAAAACCTGGAACTGGAACATGGACTGAAATTGAAAAAAAAAAAAAAAAAGAGAGCCGCTTCAGGCTTTATTCTGCACAGTTATCCTACAAACTCAATTATCCTGCTTTGTAAAACAAGGCCCAGGAATGAAAGAACTGAGTTTAGAGCAGGGGTGTTCATTCTCATCCGCAGAGGGCCAGTGTGGGTGTGGGTTTTTGTTTTAGTCTAGTGCTATAGCACCTGATTCAACAACTTAACTAATCAAAAACTCCAATCATACCCATCATGAGCAGAATCAGGTGTATTAGGGTTGGACTGAAATTAAAACCTGCTCCAAACTGGAGTTTAAGATTAAGAGGAGATGTAAGGTCAAGGGCTGCACAGTGGATGCTCAAATCAGGCTCTCAAATCCAGCTCCTGCTCTTATTTTTCTTTTCAATTCAGTTATTAACTGACTGCTAAGTGCTTCTGATAGGCCAAACTGACCTAATCCTTTAACCCCTTGAACTCTAACTTTTAAGCAAAGTTTTCCCTTAAGTCTAATATTTGGATCTTGTACATCATTTTATACACATTTCTCTGTAATTCAACAGGATATACAGTATTTGGTATTGTTGGACACCTTTGGATCTCCACTAGAATTTAAAATAGGTTTGAAGTTCCACAGGTTTGAATGCAGTGACAGCATTTGATGGACGTAGGTTTTATGGAGTTAAATGCCAGCCGAACCTTTCGGTTCAGCACATTTTGAATAACTGTATCTAATGGAAAGTTGTTTGGAACTTAACTCATTAAGCCAATTCAAACATTTAGTTGAGGTATGTTATGCTGAAAAAAAATCCAATCAGGTAAGTTCAACACATCTTTCAATAAGACATCGTGACTCAAAATGTGTTCTACCAAAGGCTGACCAGGCAGTTAAAGGGTTACCATCTGACTCCCAGGTAAAGGGAGGGTGGAAAACTAATATCCCAAAGATTAGAATCCTGTGTTTTCCAACAAAAGGATGTGGAAATGCGGATTCCCATTATTATATGCATGAGACGAGACCAAAATTCAGGGGTTAGAACATGAGGGCAGAGTGATCTGTCAATCGCCTGTCAGCGTCACTTCACAGAGATCAGTGCCAGATAAAATCGGGGACTCCTCAGTCATTACTGCGGAGTGCAGCCTGCTCTCTCCCCGCATAAAACTGTACATCATCACCCGCCCTCGACCCCGCTCCAACTGCTCGGAAAATAATTGCTCGTATTCTTACGAAAAATCCCCGTAAGTGAACTCGGGGTAACTTTTAGACCTTGTTCTCTGACTTCTTGCGATCTGACAGTGACACGCGAGTGACCCACAGTTACACCATTTGCTGCCTTAAGCCAGAATCCCTCGACGGAAACACTTATGATGCCGTCCGTAAGAACTGGGACAGCGCTGTTCTGCTCGATATTGTCGCACACCGAACAAAGAAAACAATCAAGAATGACTTTTACGATGGTCGCTAATTTGCGTACGGTACGCTCATAATGTGTCGACAGTCAAGAAATCTCTACCCTTTTTATAAGCAGCGTTATTGTCCAAATGCAGTAGATTTTGTTCCATGGAGGAAATAAAAAAACTTTATCTGACAACTTATTTCGAATCTGCCGAGTGAATGTTTGAATGGGTGAGTGTTTATATGGGCTCTTGTACACATGAATCGACTGCCGGCAGTTATAGTGCTGCTATATTGTCTTTCCAACCAAAATTTACTGCTCATGATATTTATGATTTACCCAGCATGCAACAGTGATATTCTGTAAGGCAGAAGTGAAAGAGAGAAAAGATGCAATATGCTGGCTAGAGCCCTCAAAATGGCATCAAAGAATAATTTTTTTGTGCTTAAATTGCTTCGAAAATGGACATAATTTGTATGTTTTTTTTTGCAAGCACTGAATGTCGAAGCACTTCAATATGTTGTAATGTTGTAGCGAGCTGCGCGGCCATTTCGTCAGTGGCAAAACTTTAAAGCACCGTAATTCCGGTAAATTCTATGGAGGAAAATATTGGCATGGATGTGACCTCTCTCAAACTAAAGCAGTCAATCTGCACTCTAATTAGAGGGCATTCACACTCACACAGAACAATGCAACACTTACAGACCTTTAACTTCAGCAACACCTCCCAACAAAACACAGCTACACTGTTGTGAGTGGCAGGCAACAAATTGGCAGGTATCTTTTTCACCAGTTCATTGAATAAATAAACTTCATTACAGGTTTTAAAATATGGCATATATTAAGACAGCAATGAAATTTTCTTTAAATTGTGAACTAATATCGATAGATGTGTTATGTGCCACACAAACTATTTGCAAATCAAATATAAAAAAAAAAGTTGTGCATTAATTTTTTTTAATTAATTAATTTTGGAATGTATCTTGTGGTGAAGGTTACTGCATCACAGAATATGAGAGTTTTGGGAAAAATAGGGCACTCCTGTATCTTACAGGGGGGAAAAAAAATTAGTGCTGACTTTAAGGGGCATCTAAAGTTGATTCCCATTGTTTCTGTTTATCCACCAATCAGCGAGCTGCACCTGCGAAAACAAACCAGAATAGAAGGATTATCTACACATGTACACAAAACATTGGTTTATATGAATAAAATTGGTCATGTGACAATGCAAGATGTCAACAAAAGCAAGTGATTTGTTTGTAAACATTGGATGCTCAACGTCCCACCTGAGAATCGACTTTAGATGCCTTTTAAATCTGTGTCACTGTCCAACCACTTACGATCTTCATTGTATTCCAATCTAAACTTTTATTTCGGTATAAAGTCACAATGTTTAGGCTCAGTGCATGAGACAGAGATGGAGCGAATCTGTCCCACGACTGTTGCGTGGCGGTGTTGCTGGCTGCGATCGTGTCGAATTTTATAAAGGGCCCCAATTTACCTGAGTCCTCTCCAAACCTCCGTGGGGATTCAGAGTGAGGGAGGAGATGAGGGGTGGGGGGGTGTTGGGGTTGGCAGGGGAGGGGGGCAGGTAATTGAGGATATTGGCAGGCCTGGCACGGAGTGGCGTAGGTGAGACGGGATCGGGGGTGGAGCAAGGAGGTGGGGTTAATTGATCTCATGGCGATGAACGAGGGCTCCTCTGTCTGGGGCACTGGGTTGGGGTGGGGGGGGGGGGGGTTTGGGTTGGCAAGCCGTTTGTTAGGATGCAAATCCTGCCCTCTGTCTCTCTCTGCAGTCTGTATAGGTACAGGGCTGAGACGAGATGGGCAGGGGTGAATATGTGACAGACCTTCCAGCGCGACTACTTTATATTGCCTCACACACACACACACACACACACACACACACACACACACACACACACACACAGAATCCATGAATATTGGTGCCCTCTAATGCCTTGGGGGAGCTGAAGGTGGGGGGGTGCAGTCTTTTTGAACGCCCATTAATCCTGCACACGACCGCCGCACCCCCGCCTCGCATGCCCACCTCCCACACGTCGAGCGCGCCTCTCTATTTGTTGTTTTTTATTGTGTTTTTTCGCCCCTTTAATCTTGAAACGAGGCCTAAGACAAAGAGGTGGGTATTCATGACGGGAGAAAGGTGGGGTGGGCGGAGCTGAGGGGGTTTTGGGAGGGTGGGTGGTGGTGATGGAGGGATTGGGTGAAGGAAATAAAAGGGAGTATCATTTTATTTCCTCTAATTGACATGAATAGTTCTTTTGACCCTAATTAGCGATCTGTAATCTCTCATTTGCATATCACAAAGGCGAGGCATTTGCATACTTGTAAAGGAGAAGTGGCGGCACATGCATGCGCCTCTCTCTCGCTCTTTTTCTTTTTACTCTACTGTGTCTATCCTTTTTCTTTATTCATCTCTCTCTCAGTCTGTCTCTCAGGTTGTGCCAGGCTGTTGTGGTGTTGGTCTGGTGGCATGTGCCTGGTGACAAAGACAGAGATAAAATAAGTGAGGTAGATGGATTGCGAGGATTTGATATGGAGGGATTGAGAGAGAGAGGCCTAGTGCGAGGGTATTGTTTATATTAATTACTCAACTTGTAGTTTATGGTATGATTGTCACTTTTCAGGTTACCAATGTCCTTCTTTCTTCCACAAAGCTTTGGCTAAGCGAGGGTACAAATTTGTCATGTCAATAAAACATGATTATTGAAATGAGAGAGAGTGTGAGATAGTGTGATGGAGTGAGAAAGCAGGAGAGAAAGAGAGAGAGATGCATCCCACCATCAGCGTAGCCGCGAAATGCTGAGGTTGCACCAGATCGCCAAGACCATGGCCTGCTGGTCAACATTGGGTGGTAGGATGAGCCGTTCAGACACGAGTCCAGTCCCTGTGGCCAACAGTCTGTTAGAGAGATGACAGTCAAGCAAACATCCGCTTTAGCAGTGTGAGAGATCCAGACTCACTGAGATCGGCGATTGTGGTTGAACTTAATGGGATTAAGCATGCCTCAATTTTGCATCTCTGAACCAGAGTTTTCTCTGAGCTCTCTGAACGACAGACACTAGTCTTGTGATATTAGCTGATTCTGCTAATTAGCTTCCTTTGCCCACCCAGAGGGCAAAGCTTAACTTCAACAACTTCCGTTACCCCGAACTTTGACCTCTGATAACAATTAATATTCAATTTCTTTTTTCTCAAATAACGTTTTGTATGTTCTTTAGAGAAAAATAAGAACTTTCAGGAACTCACATAAGGTGAAACGGGCATCTTTTCTATCCTCATAATACAACAATAATTCTGAAAATGAGAAGTACTATTCTGCAAAGAGAGTGAATAATCATGCAGGCAATAATGCTTGTAAATGGCAGCCACACATTTCACTCAAAGACATCAAATATGACTTAAATCAGTCCAAAACTGGTAAAACTCTGGCTCCGCGAAATAATTGGCAGACAGAATTTGCCAATATTTTTTAAGCCGAGGAAAAGATTCATACAGAATTTCGTCGACATGTTTTTTTTGAGGAACTAATTTAGTAGCCCTTCTTTATACTTGCGTAAGAACTATGGTTTACTGCTTTTTTCTAGTGGATGAAACAAGTGTAATTAAATTTCTGTCAATTTATTCATCATTGCGGAGGTTTTAATGCATGAGCAAGTTTGTGCGTCACACAGGAAGTGAATATAAACACTCACATGTGGAGGTGAGAGTGTGGGGCAAGAATGGACAGATAGAAGAGGTGGAAATGTGGGGGACAAAAGGGGCTTCTATCTCTAACTCCTTCTCTCTGTCAGTCATGCAGAGGTCTCTCTCTTTCTCTATTGTGAATGATCCCCGACCTCCTGAATCCCTCCGCTGTGTATTTGAGGGAACACCGGGAGGGTCATGGGGCTCAGGGGGTGATATGGTGGTGTGGAGGTGTGTATCGGGTGTGTTGTGTATGGGGGGCATCTCAATAGCATTTATCATCCATTCACTTCTCTAAAAGGGGGTGGGTGGCAGGGTTTCTTTGGGTATAAGATACAAGTAGCAGGGCTTCAGCATGTAAAGGAAGCAGGAAGCTGACAGATCCATGAGCAGAGTAGTGCTCTTATAGCACAGAAAATGAGGGTTTAATCCTTGAAAATATTTGCCATTTAATTATTATTCTTTTTTACAGATCTCCCAAAGATGTCCAATGTTTGGTGTTAACTTTTTGATTTTGGTCTTTTTCTCAGGAACGGTTGCCAGGCAATGGCGGTCGGCAAGGCGACATGATGAGGGGGCCAGTTGGTTAGCAGGGAGCTGAAGGTGGGAGTGGGGGGATTAACCAAAAAAAGAAAGAGAAGCATCACCCCAGTAAACGAGGAATCCTGCAGGCCGGACAGAGGGGGGTCTGGGATTGTTGTGGTCTCTCGACACTGTACAGCTGATCAACTGTATTGATTTTCCCCTCTCGCACCCTGTGGATCAATACAGCAGCTGGGTGTGCGCTCATGCGTGCAGTCTTCCTACTAACAAACACCTTCACACACGTACACACACACACACACACACGCACGCACACTCGCGCACACACAAACACACACGCAGATATATGCACACACATACACACACGCGCGCGCGCACACATACACACACAAACACGCATACTCTTAAAACTTTACCTAATGTTTTAAATTGTTTTTTTTTTGGCAGTGTTTCAATCAATGTGATCAAATGTAATTATTTTTTTTTTATGGAACACTATTATAAATATATTTTTAAACCAGAAAAAAATCCTGGGCATTTGCTTTGTCAGGATCATTTATATCCTAAAAGCAGAGCAGAGTACTACAGTTCACTGACCTCAGATTAATCCAGTACTATGAATACAAATACTGTATATCAAGGATAACTTAAATATCATCTAATGCATTTTTTTTTCAGAAAGGATCTTCAAAGTCCACACATACATGAAGATAAGAAAGAACAATAATTAAGTTCTTTATTATCGTGAAATTATGAAATAACAGCAATTTAAGGAGGGAAACATACCACCGTGTGTGTGCGTGTGTGTGTGCGTGTGTGTGTGCGTGTGTGTGTGCGTGTGTGTGTGTGTGTGCGTGTGTGCGTGTGTGTGTGCGTGCGCGCGTGCGTGCGTGCGTGTATGTGTGCGTGCGTGCGTGCGTGCGTGTGTGTGTGTGTGTGCGTGCGTGCGTGTGTGCGCGTGTGCGTGCGTGCGTGCGTGTTTGTGTGTGTGTGTGTGTGTGTGTGTGCGTGTGTGTGTGTGTGTGTGTGCGTGTGTGTGTGTGCGCGCGTGTGTGCGTGCGTGTGTGTGTGTGTGTGTGTGTTTGTATACTGTATATACATGTCTATGTATGTAAAATAATCATACTTTACTTAGCAAAAAAGTGAAATCGCTGAAACGGTAATATAGCTAGTTTTAAAATTAGGTCGGTAAAAAATAATTATTAGAAAGAGATACTTTATCTATTCTGTCCATCTCTCTCTATCACTGTCTTTCTCACTCGTACTCAAACATTTGCACGTACAAGCGTGTACACACACGCAGACACGCACACACAGACACACTCAGACACACAGACACGCACACACTCAGACACACAGACACGCACACACAGACACACTCAGACAAACAGACACGCACGGTCAAGTATCGACCCAAGTGAAACACATACCAGCAGTAGGGGTAGTGACCACTCCCAATTCCGTGACCCCCTGCAGTCTTATCCCAAAAATGCACCCCAACAACCCCCCCCCCCCCCCCCAACTGTCCACTGGCCCCATTACTTTACTCTCACTCCCCTCTCTACTCCTCTGTCTGAGCACAGAGTAAATCATCCTCTTATTGTCTCTTCTGCCTGACCTCAGCTGACCTCCACCCACCACTCTCTATACACCATCTGTATCAACCCAGAGAGAGAGAGAGAGAGAGAGGGGGGAGAGACAGAGGAAGAAAAAGAGGGAGATAAAGAGAGCGACAGAGAGAAGGAACGACGAGCAAGGGGATGAAAAGATGGTAATAGGACTAGGGAAAGAAAAAGTTAGAAAAGGGGTGAGGAGGACAGGAGCCCAGAGATACAGCGAGGAAGGAGAGAGATGGAGGAATGAAAATAAACAGAACGAGGGGGAGTGGAGGAGAGGGAGGGGTATGGAGAGAGGGAAACACAAAGTTCGAGACTCGGAGGGAAGATGGAAGTGCAAACCCAGAAAGAGGTAGAGACAGAGTAAGCAAAAAAAAAAGTACACAGCAAAAATAATCAGTCACATCTGTCTCATCAAGTGCCTGAGCGTTGTATTCAGAGTCATTATCTCATTTGTGTTACTGTTTAGATTAACCCCTTAAACTTTTACTTTTCACAATGAGTTCAAAGTTAGAAAAAGCTTTTTTTTTCACAATATGGCATAAAGTGTCATATATATTCTGTATCTGCTGGTGTCTGTGCTTTGCAGGTGCAACATCACACATATACTGACAGAAATATTCAAACCCGGGACGCCATCTTTTTATGGCCGAAGAATGAAATCAATTGAAAAATATCTATATATTGTACTTGATTTTATACACATTTCCCTGGAATTCAGCAGGACGTGTTTGGGATTATTGGAAACATTGTGATCTCCACCACATTATAAAATAGGCCTGAAGTTCAACAAGTTTGAATACGGCAGCTGCATTTGACGGTCCCATGAATAGGTCCACAGATTTTTAGGCATTCATAAGGCAAATACATTGCTAAAAAGGTGAGGCAAGTTTTGCCAATGGGTATGACAAAATGTTTCGAAAATCCCAATTGTCAATCAAACCAACTTCAGTCAAGGTAATGCTCTCAACTTGAGAAAAAAAAAAAGAGAGCCATTACAAGACCACAGTTTTAGTGGTGTATACACAGGCTTTACGTACATCACGTACGCATTAAATTTGTGCCCGTTTGCCCATGCGTTTGGGTGTTTGCAGTGCGGTGGGATCGTGTGAACTCCTGCCTGTGCGCACATGCGCTGATACACTGTGTTAAGGCTCCGGAACATTCCCGTCATCCCTCCACATCATATCGCATCACTGCCATGGTCTCTGTCCCGGAGCAGTTTATTTGGGTAAGGCGGGGGGGGGGGGGTGATTCCTGGGCCTGGTCCCTTGTCTGCATCTGTGAGGAAGCGTGTTTTTTCCCAGGAGGCTTGCAGGTGAAAACTGGGGCTCAGGTCCATCGATGGGGCGCCATCTGTTTCCGTCGCTGCTTTAGTCCCTGTCTCTCTTAAAGCCCACCCCCCCCGACTCTGCCCCGATCTCCTGATGCTAGGTCACTCTCGTCTCTGGGGAGGGGGCTTTGGGGG
>CM056573.1:171315421-171365421 GCA_029721435.1 Gymnothorax reevesii | reverse complement strand
TAGATACAGTGACAAATAAAAAAAAAGATCATGGGTTATCGTTTATGTGAAGAAAAAAGTCTATTTAATCTAACCTTATAAAATTAGGTTTCTGTGCTTATAAGATATTTGATTTTTAAAAAATCAGCTGAAAAAACTAGAAACAAATCAGTGAAACAAATTGACGCAATATTTCGAAATGTTCTCAATTTGATCCAGTGTCATTTTTTTCCGTTTGAAGAGGTATATACTGAGATATATGGCAATTCAAAATTTTTAAATTATTTGATTTAAAATCTATGATTCAAAACCTTACTCTCTGAGTACTGCATCCCTACCAATAATACATGAACATTAACCTGAACTCAGATCCTAAATTCAACCTTAAATTTAACATCAAATTTATCACCGGTAATAACATTTGTGCACGCTAAAACAAAACCTAACCATGTTCTGCACCAGCATGAATGAAAAAGCAAATATTTTGAAGCAATTTCTATGCATTGCAGAATAAAACAGAGATACAAACTGTGTCTTATACCAAACACACTTAAATGATACCCAGAGGAATCGCATCACCATTGGATGAAAATCCAGGTTAAAATCTCAGTTAAAAGGCGGCTAGAGCATTACCAACTTCCACAATATGATGTAGATCCGAGTAAAACTACTCTCTCTTGTGGATTTTTGAAGGGAGCGGAGTCAATATGATTGACGTAAAATACAAATGCAGATTCTGAAATACGATAGATTTGACGCTTAAAAAGATGTTTTCTGAAGAGGAACGGATGATTGCCCTACATTTTAAATCAAAATCACACCTGCTGGTACCCAAGGGCATCAAATTAAAAGTTTAATTATTTACCCGGCAGTATGAGGCCACAATTTTTGAGTCAAAATGCACAAGTTATGCAGTTTTACAGCCATTTTCGTAAGGTTTTTCAGAATTGACAAAATTTAGAAAAGAAGTCAATTTCCTTCAGCCTGTCTTTAAAACCCCGGTATCCTGGAGCTCTGGGTGCTAATTGCAGTTATGGCTGTACGTCTTTCACAGAGATGAAATTAAATAAATAATCTGACTATACTGAGTAGTACTACTGTACTTCAGATCTCCCAGCTAAAGTGTCTGATTCAGAAGCCTGTCGGTCTCAGGTTTCGGTCTCACACTGCCGCTCTGCTGTTGAGTGCTTAAAACAAACTGCTTCAGTAAATATTAATAGGCAGAAATTGACACCATTTAAAAAGTAATGTTTCTCTGGATGATATACTGCGTTAGGCATTCATGAGGCATTCACCTCTTTACGGTGCAAACGAAATTTAATTGTCTCCCCCTCCGCCTCCCTCTCCCCCATTCTCTCCCGCCATTGATTCAGTTGAAACGAGGTTAATCAGATGTTGAATTAGTTTGTTCTTCCTGCCAAAGAGCCACATCAAAGTGCCTGGAATATGAGTTGTTTGGGTAGGGTGTGGGAGGGGGGGGGGCACACAATCTATTCTATCAGCCACTCCTTTCATCGCGGGCGTCCGACGGCTCCAGATGCAACTTCCTGATCAATTATGCAAACACATCCGTCGCCTCGGCCCTTCAAATCAAACGACTGAATGAGCCGTGTACCTGCAGGACTGCACAAACGGCTCGCTTAATTGATCATTGATTAGCGGTCAATAGCAAACATGTGTTCCTTGTCTTTGGGAGCGGGTGATTGAGGGTGGGTGGTAAAATCATCGAGATCATTCGATGGCCAGACCTCTTGAGCGCAAGGAGCCTGCGAGCTGATGAGAAAAAGAGAGAGAGAGAGAGAGACAGAGAGAGGGATAAATAATAAATAATAAATTAATAAAAATACAAAAATACAACGAATGATACACAATTATACTACCTGATATGAAGTCAGGACATTAAAGACAGGGGGAAGAGCAGGAGAGTATGTGATTTTTCAAGCACACCTTCATTAGATTGTTTCTCAAATATAAAACTTTATCATTTCAAAACTAAAACCAGCAAAAATATATGCCTTACATGTCCCAACATGCAGAGACTAAGAAAGAGAGAGCAAGTCCATTTGAATCAAATTTGACAAAGAGCAATGGGGAGAGGGAGAGGAATAAAAACACGTTTACTAACACATCTCGAATCCCTCATCAATTTTGGATTATTTTTTGTTTAGATACAGCATTGGCAGTCCCAGCCACACACACAAAAATGATGACACAAACCAGACTTTCTATATCAGAACCCACATTGTATTGTAAAAAGGTTTTTTTCCAAATTGAGACACCAATTAAAGATGGCGAAAATTGGTCAAATGACCCATGAAATGCTCATGGCTCAGCCTAGTAGGTAATAAACTCATCTGGAACCTGTCACATATCCATCAATTGTACACTCCGTTTTCTGTGCCAAGCCGATCCGAAGAAACATGAACATGGAGCGAATCCGCGGCAGCTGTACGGCAAGGTTGTGGCGCCAGAAAGGGATGAGTGAAGGGGGTCAGTGCAGGAGAATGTAAGTAGAGGCGGAGGGCCTTACTTACCACACGCACAGCTGGGAGATCAAGTAGAGGATGCAGCCACAGAGCGTTTGAGCTGAACACGCTGCAGCCGAGAGATTGATCTGAACACGCTGCAGCCGAGAGATTGATCTGAACACGCTGCAGCCGTGAGATTGAGCTGAACACACTGCAGCCGAGAGATTGAGCTGAACACGCAGCAGCCGTGAGATTGAGCTGAACACGCAGCAGCCATGAGATTGAGCTGAACACGCAGCATCTGAGGGATTGAGCTGAACACGCAGCAGCCGAGAGATTGATCTGAACACGCAGCAGCTGAGGGATTGAGCTGAACACGCAGCAGCCGAGAGATTGATCTGAACACGCAGCAGCTGAGGGATTGAGCTGAACACGCAGCAGCTGAGGGATTGATCTGAACACACAGCAGCTGAGGGATTGAGCTGAACACGCTGCAGCCGTGAGATTGAGCTGAACACGCAGCAGCCATGAGATTGAGCTGAACACGCAGCAGCTGAGGGATTGATCTGAACACGCAGCAGCTGAGGGATTGAGCTGAACACGCTGCAGCCCTGAGATTGAGCTGAACACGCAGCAGCCATGAGATTGAGCTGAACACGCAGCAGCTGAGGGATTGATCTGAACACGCAGCAGCTGAGGGATTGAGCTGAACATGCTGCAGCCCTGAGATTGAGCTGAACACGCAGCAGCCATGAGATTGAGCTGAACACGCAGCAGCTGAAGGATTGAACTGAACACGCAGCAGCCGAGAGATTGAGTTTAACGTACAGTAGATGATTGAGTTGAACACGCAGCAGCCGAGAGATTGAGTTGAACACACAGCAGTTGTGAGATTGAACTGAACACGCAGCAGCTGTGAGATTGAACTGAACACGCAGCAGCTGTGAGATTGAGCTGAACACGCGGCACCCCCCCCCCCCACCCCGGCTCCCCTTTCTTATTCTACAGGAACATCAAGGCCCCTCTTTCATCCTGAGCCACAGTGGAACATCCCTTTCTTTCAATCTCTCTCTCATCCCATCAGTCTCGCCCCACTCCTTCTCTGCCTGTCCCTCCTTCCCTCTCTCCTTATCTTTTTCTCATCCTCACTTTCAATTTCTCCTCTTGACTCTGCATCAGTCCCCTTCCCCTCTACCTCCCTCTCTTTTTCTCTCTCCGTGTGCAGTTCTCCTTCTATCCCTCCCAGTGTCCTTTTTCTTTGCCACCTTCCTGTGAAAAATGTCTCTTTATTTAAAATGTAACAAAAAGAAAAAAAAAACGTAAGTGATACACAATACGGAAAACGAAAGCACAACACAGCATGCTTTTTGGAGAGGATAGGCATTGTGATGACAGACTGAGCTCGCACACAAACACATTCACACAAGTGCACGGGTACAAACACGCTGCTTCATTTGGATCCCATAAACAACAAGACTGGAAGTTACACTCTCGCAGAAACACGCAGACTAAGACAGGGGAGGTCTAGCGCCTGGTGTAGAGCAGAGAGATAACAAGTTTTTGCATTAACAGGCCTAACTTCACGGCGATGTAAAGCTTTAAAACATCTCCAAGTGTAAACCTCAGGTGTTCGCGATTACTTTGTTACATTGTGAGTTTTTAAACGAGTCTGATGAGCAATTACTGTCCAGTCAGACACAGTAGACTTATCGACGGATTGATTGACTGATCTGATTGATGAATTCTCCTGGAGGGTGCAGTATCATAGCGTGATGTTGTGCTTAATTTTATTTTTTTTGGGAAGGGAGGGGTGGGGGGATGGAGGGGGGGGCAGGTGCCCCCTTATGAAAAATTACCACAAAACACTACTAGTTTTCCATGGTAACTATGGTATTTTTGCGGAATTACTATAAATATACTATAGTAACTCTGTAATTTACTATAGTGATGCTAAAGAAAATCACAAAAGTCAAACTTTACTATAGTAAACTATAGCAATGATATTCAATTACCACAGTACATTTGCAACAAACTATAGTTTACTGTAGTAAAGTGTAGTTTACTATAGTTTACATCAATTTTACTGTAGTAAACTATGGTTAACTATACTAAATTTTTATAAGGGCCTGGTCAGGGCATTACATCACGGCTATTTAAGTAGTTGCAGTTACACAGTTATTTAACTGAAGTGTTTATCCAAAGGGATTAGCAGTTCATTCTGACAGGCAGGGGGTGGCCAGGGTGAAGTAAAGGCCCTCGCAGGGCCACGGAAGCAGTCTGTAGAGCAGGGCCCTGGCGAAGCTGCGATCGGCAGAGAAATTAAAATAAAGGGCAGAGGAGCAGAGTTTGATGAGTGAGCTTCAGGAAAACAATCAACAGCGCGTCCCTCCCTGACCTTTCCCCGACGCAGATTTAATCTCCGCTCCAAACTATCGACTTTATTCACCAAGCCCCAATTTAAAACACACACACACGCACACACACACAAAGAACCCCACGCCACGGCTGAACGTAACATCGAAGGGTCCATCAAAAAATCCCCACATTTTTTCAAGGTGAGGCATCGCCCTGAGGTTTCTCTTCTTCTCTGTTTCCTGTCAGAGGCCCCCCTCTGCCCCCCACCCCCTCCCCCACCCCACCTACCCCACCCCACCACCACCATCACATCACTGAAGGTCTTTCTCCAGATCAATGGACACTCAGCTCGTCTATAGAAAAGCAATATTCAGATAGCTGAAGGAAATTTGCCCGTTCTTTAGGGAACGCTTCGCATCAATCCTAACAGATTACCCATTTCATTTACGTCCCTGCCCGTCATCCATCTTGGTCGTGAGGGTGTAGCTCCATTAGTCTGCGATGTGGGCGCGGTACGCCCCGTTATCAGCGATCTGCCTCGCGGCCCCCATCCCGCCGGCTGTGGGGAGGACTCGTGATCTTTTCGGGACAATTGGACCCCGCCATTGCATCCCAAGTTCCCTCTTTTTCCAGTAAAAGAGAAGATAAGTACAAACCTGTTGAATTTTGACAGTGGCTGAACTGACTGGTAATTGCATTTCTGACTTTTAGCCAAAGCTCAGAGTGACTTATACAACTGCGGCATCTTTTTAACACAGATGGATGTTTATCAAAGTAATTCAGGTCAAGTACTACACTCAAGGATATAAGAGCCAGTTTTTTTAGCTACAAGTGCAGTTACCTTCCCATCATGCATCTCAGATGATTGCCAGCTTGGATTGCAACACATCTGTGAAGAACCAGGCCCCATCTGGCAACTAAAAGAAAAAAAAAATTCCTGAAGCGCAAAGACTAAGAAATGTGATAAGATCATTTTCTCTTAAAACTTTGTCCCCCCTGAACTTTTAAGCCTTGAACCCCATTGGTTGATCTCGCAAAAGGTGACAAAATAAATCATTGTCAATGAAAAAGGGAAGTGTTTCGTTTATTTAGTCGAATATATTATATTTTGCATTGGAAACTTTTCCTGGACTCGAAATCGGGCTTTGACCAACTCCTGGGGTTTGGAAAATGTTTACCTTCCTCCACAATAGGCGGAGGATGCTGGTGCGCAGACTCAGGCACAATTTTATTTTATTTATGAATTGAATTTAAATTAATTTTATAGTCTAAAAATAATTTGCGTGCAGTAATCAAAATTTATTATCCATGCTCAGTCACATAATTTATTCTTCTGAAATATCAGCAGTCAAATGGAATTCAAACTAAAGGCAGCCCCAGTTTTTACTAAGAAAGTATTTATTTTTGCTCACCTTCCAAAAACTTATTCAAGGGGATCACAAGATCTTTCTTCTCAAAAATCATCCACTCAAAATTCCAGTCATTCAAGAGTTCTACAAATCCATGTGAATCAATCAAGTAATTTGACTCAAAGCATTTTAAGTCCATAAATAAATCACATAAATGACCGAGTCATCAATAAACTAATTTGCTTATGTATTTATTATTTGTGAGATAATCCTCAACTGATTTAAGTGCGAAAGACAATAAAATAAATATTACGTCTTTAAGGGTTAATAGGAGCTGCCCTCTTTCCCGGCTGAGTCTTTAAAATAACCATCTGCCAAAAAAAAAAAGTTTGACCGATTGTTACCGCCGTGCGGGAAGTTCAGGGTTGAATCAGCAATCACACGGCACAATGACATCATGAACACAAAAAAATGACAGAGAGAGAAGGACAAAGTACCATTGACTGCGTTTCCCCGGAGATCTCCTCATTAGCAAATAAGACAATGTACATTTAATGTAGAAACCATGGCCTTCTTGTCACACTCAATGCGCTTCGCATTCATTACATCAAAGCGATCTATTGCTATCAATAGCACAAGGGCAGGCTGGACATGTTTAAATCCTAAATCCTCCCACCCTTCCCCTGTGTGTTTGCGTGTATGTGTGTGTGTGTTTTTTATGTATATGTTTGTGTGTTTATGTGTATTTGTGTGTGCGCAAGCACGTGTGTGTGGGTGTGTGTGTCTGCGTGTGTGTGTGTGCGCGCGTGCGTGTGTGTGTTTGTGTGTACGTACGTGTGTGTATGTGTGTGTGTGGGTGTGTGCGTATAGGTGTTTATATGTGGGTGTCTGCATATGCATTTTGAAACAAACCTGTATGTGTGTGTGTGTCTGTGTGTGTGTATGTGCGTTTTTCTGTACACAAAAAAGCATGTCTGCCTGTACATACATCATGCCCATATGTGCTTGAATGCAAGCATGTATCTGTTTACACACGTGAGTAATTTACTACCGTAAGCCCAGCCCTCGGAACGAGACAAACACAGATAATGTAGCAGCATGTGCTCGTGAGTGAGCCTCTGTAAGAGCCAGTGTGTAATATATCTTTCAGCCTTCAATAAACACACAGGCGGGATGATCGCTACCGCGGCTTAATAACACATCCCAGAAGAGGCCTGCTGCATTCAATTAGCAGCCGGATAATTAATCGGGCTGATTGGCTGCTGGATCCAGGTGGACCCGAGTGCAGTGCTGTGTGACATGCAACTCTGCCCCCTGTGGTCAAAATGAGTAACTGCAGCAGTGTAAAAGGAAATGGAGAGTTAGGGTTTGTTGTTTGAACAAACATTACAATTCATTGATATGGAATTAATCATTTGATAACAACTTTTATTTGACTTGACATAAAATAGCATACAATGTATACTTAAAGAACAAATTCAGATTTTATGGGGTTTAATTTCGTTTTTTGAGGTTTGGAGAGGTTAAATTCGCTTTAAAAATGTTTTATGTTCAAAGAAAGAACATTAAAAAGGTTAATTACAACAGGGTTCAAAATATACCAGCCACCACTGAAGTTAACTGTCATGCATGTGCCAGTACCGTACTTCTGGTTCGGTGACTTGGCTTCAGCTCACTTTTCAGTAACTGTGCGTAAAAGCTTCAGAATTCACCTGATTTGGATGGCAGCAGCAGTCAGTACTGCTCACTTCTGCCTATTGTGATTATTTTATGAGTTTTCTGTTTCTCCCAACCTCCCTCCCTCCCTCTATAACTCTGTGCATAGCTCATTATGTAGATGCCCCCCTTCCCGACACACACACACACACACACACACACACACACACATACACACACGCGTGCTGCACTGTCTCCCCAGGGGTACTCAGGAAGGGCAAAAGAAAATGGAAATGAATTCAGCGATGCTGCGAGTGGCAACTCACATCTGCATCTGTAATTACCCCCCAGAAAAGCCAGGCACCTCTCTCTGTTTCCCTCTCTCTCTCTCTCTCTCTCTCTCTCTCTCTCTCTTTGTTCCTCACTCACTCTCTCCCTCGCCCTTTCCTAAATGCTTTTCAAGAAATGCCTGGCAGGCCAATTAAGGTGAGTGTATGTTCGCGCCATGTCCGAACGCGTTTGCATGTCTCGAGTGAAACAAGGAAGTTGGCAAGCTTCAGTGGTCAGGATGTGTGCGTGTGTGTGTGTGTGTGTGTGTGCATATCTGTGTATGCGGATGTGCGAGTGTGTGAGCATGCGTGCATGCGTGCCCGCGCGCGTGTCTGTGTGTGTCTACGTGTCTGTCTGTCTGTTGCTGGTACAGGATGGCATGTATTTGTGTATTGGATGTGGCAGTATGTGTGAATATTACTTTTTTTGGTTGGGGACTGTTTTGTGAGGTTTATGTGTGTGTGAATGTGTGTGTGTCTGTGCGTGCTTGTGTTTGCATGGGTTCATATAAATATACTTCTCAGGACCACGATTGAAATCTCAATGTTGGGAGAAAATTTGAGGTGGTCATCAGAGTAGATTACTGCTAATTGTGGTGTTTCGAGTACCAGTTACAATGAGGGTAAGATTAAGTTTAAGATCAGGGTTAGGCATAATATTGGCTACAGTTATAGTTTGGCAGAGGTTATACAGAATGAATGCAAGTCAATACAATGTCCACACAGATATAGCTAAACGTGTGCGCGTCTGTATTTATGCCTGTATGAATGTTTGTGTGAGTTACATACCTCCCAGTTTTGCTATTCCCAGTCTATTGGAGTTCTGTTACTGTCACCTGATTTACATATAATCATCCAGCACACAGGATCAACGAGTCACCACCCCACACCACCCCCTCCACAAGCAAAATTTCCAAAATGCAACCATTATTTCATTCATTTTCTTGTTATAGTGTGTGTTTGTGGGGGTCAGGTTTAAATAGGCTGCACTGGTGGGGACATGGAAGATTCCGGAAAGCAGCATTGACCTGGGGGACGGCTGGGTTATGGTCAGGAATTTCGTAACTGTAATTGCACCCCCATTCCTGCTGAGGGCAGGGCGTGGTTCTGACTATCCGAACCTGCCATGGAATTTAAATTAACTGTGCCACCACCAGGTGCTTGGCATGCAAACCAAATTCACTTTTCATGGGGAGCAGGTGGGGGGGGAGGGGGGGGGGTGTGCTTATTAAGAGAGACCCCCTGAGGGAGAGGAGGTGAGTGGGAGGGTAGGAGGGGGTTGAAATTGGGTGGAAAGGGTAGAGCAGACCACCCTATGCCTCGTTAGGAGGGGACGCCACAGTGGAGCCAATTAGAGATGGGCCCTCGCACCGGAATGGCAAACAAACCCTACCGACCCGCTCCGCACCACGCCACCATCTCATGCGCAAACGCCCCCTCCCCTTCCCCTTCCCCACCCCCGTCATCGTATCATTGCATCGCCACACCCGGAACCTTCCGCATTATCGCCGGGGCAAGAGCGCGCCTTGATCCTAAGATGAAAACACACTGTAGGTACAGATTTTAAATCCGCTTCTCTATCTCTCTCTTAGGCGAAACGAGCTGCCCGTCATTACATTCACACTGTTTTCTACACTGCTTCACGCGCATTTCTGTCGATCATCGCGATATAAGTGCACACGCCTTAAATATTTAACAAATTCAAAAATACTGTGAACATGCTATACTGAAACTAAAATCTTAAAAAGCTGGCATCTAATTTTCCATTGACAATTTCACACCTACACTATAAGTAGGTGCACAGGAATAAATTTCTAGTTGGTTTAACTTGGAGAGAGAAAAGTTCTCTGGCTGCCTTAAAAAAGTGAGTAAACTGAAAATGAGAGTTTACCCAACTTAAAGATAATTTTTTGATACAACTCACACTTAAAAAAGACAATGGATAACTTTATCTTCTGAAAACATATAAGTTTGAGTTCAATATCTAAATCTTGTCATGACAAGTGGAGTTAAAGAGGAGACATAAGTTCAAATGAGTCATTTTTTTACAGGACAATATGTGTCATATAATTCAACAGAAAAATCAGGGAGTTTCTTACATCTTACAGGCCATGCAGTTCTACAGGAGAGGCATTGGCTATTCTACAACGAACAGCCTGCTCAACACTACACATGAGCCTGTGCATTCCTTGTAATACAGTTCATAAGTTCTTAGGCCCAGAACACAATAAAGGTATGCACGCTACAGAGTACAGCTAAGCAAACAGTGTAATGTATGCTATATTCATTTTACACCCCAGCAATGCACTATGACATGCCAATAATGCATTCTTGAATTGAACACCTCATTCACTGGCATTGTTGACGTTATGCTAATCTTACACTAATGTTTGGTTTGGCAGTAATGTACATACTGTTTGTGCAGTCTTAACAATAAATCGTGTTATGAATATGGACCCAAATTTGAGAAGGACAACTAAAGAGAGAGAGGAGAGCCTGTTATAGTGTCGCCATCACTCGCGGTTACTTTACACACAGCTCCGCGAATGAATAATTAACAGTGAGGTAATTAGAGCACTTAGTACTATTGGCATATTGGGACGGCGACTCCTAACCCGCTCACACAGATGCACGCACACACAGAGGCATGCACACACAGACACACACTACCACACGCGAACATGCGGGCAAGCAAGCCTGCGCACTCACATACACACAAATGCAGACATACACACATAGTTGCACACACACGCGCATGAATGCACGCATATACAGGCACACATACAGACACACACTCATGCACACGTGCGCGTATGCACACGCATAGAGTACACGCAAGTACATCCACAGGCGTGCATGCAAGCTAACCTGTGCCCTCACATACACACACACACATAATTATACACATATCCAGACACACAAACACACATACACCAATGCGGATCCATGCACACAAGTGCAGTCTCTCTCTCTCTCTCTCTCTCATACATACACACACACACACAAATACAGTGCACTCATACAGACATATATAGACAGTCCCACCCTACCCCAACCCCCCACCCCCCTGCATTGTTTGAAAGTGTGCGAACACACGAGATCTGCATGTACCCCTGTACCCTGCTGGGGAGAGTCTGGGGGAGGGAGGGGGGGGGGGGGGGGGGATAAATATATTATGAAAAATATGACCTTTGAATAATTCATTACCCTTTTGGTCAATGCCTCCTGATTTCTTTTAAGTAGGCCTCGGGATTGCCATTATGAGATTAAACTCAACCTGGTCTGTCTGGAGAGGCCGAGATGGGATGCTGTCAGTGGAAGAGGTGGTCGCTCCTAGACATGGAGCAGTGACTGTGAATTAAAGGGCCACTGTCCCGCCCTGCCTCAGGTCCCCTGCTCTTTGGAGTTTAGAGTGGTGTCTGCTGAGCATGAAGGGGAGTATCTGTTCCCTCGTGTTGTCTAACATGGTGCCTGACATGATTTCAGGACATCCCAGATAATATTCAGGGTGCTAAACTCTCCTGGCGCTATGGCCCCATGTCGCTTTCAAATTCAAATACAAGTTTCTCTATTGGCAAGAAATACTGGCATTGTAAATACCGCCAAAGCATATAGAACCGTTATTGATACTACAATAATGTAATGAAAAATGATGACGAGAGAGCAAATATTCTGACAGCAAAAAGTACACAATAATAATGAAACTTAAACCAGGCTGGATTCTTTTCCTTTTTTTTTTTTTTGCCATGATTGGGGCTCTTGGTCCTTCTCCTACTAGTATTGAGCATATTTCATCCGTCGATGAAGGGATGCATAGTTTTTTTCTCCTATTTTAGTGTTTTTTTTTTCCTCAGTTAACTAAGAAGTGTATCTCTGTCTCGATCTCCTTGTTTAATTCTCTCACTCTCATTTGACACAATACCAGGCTTGTAGTTTTCCATTTTGAGTGAGAAGGCAAGTGTTGTCAACAGAAGATCAAGAATTCCCAACAATAAGTAAAATTTTACAGGGGCATGTAAAACAAGGTGTCAAAGCCTTCAGTGTGTTACTAACCTCTCCTGGTTCAGAAACAGGAATAAAGAAATGGCTTCAGTTCCAGCGCTTTGATTGGTCGACTTGCCACTTTGCCGGAAGGAGTAAGTATTGTAATGTCATAAAGCTAAGCCTTGTAAGCAGTATGTGCAATAAGCGCCAGCCAACTGGCAGCTTTGTCTTTTGGAAAAGAATATTGAAACAGAGGGCGAAACACATTGCGTTCAAGAAATATAAAAAGATAAAAACCGCCTCTGCTAACACATTTCGTGAGGGTAATCTGCCGCCGTTAACTTACTCAGCCCCGCGAGCGAACAGTTTAGCGTTAATGTAGGCGTTGACCTGTTCTTACGCCCGGCTGATTCTCTCCTTATGTAAAATCACAGCCTGGCTCCGAACGAAGCCCTCTGCAGGTAATCGGGGCTGCTCTAAATCTCTCCATAATGATGTTAGCTCCAGTCTGCCGGAGAAAGTTAAATTTTCACGATACAAGGCAATCTACTCAGTGTTCAAACAAAGCAAGCTGCCAAGGTCTGTCCATGTACAGAACCACTGTTAAGTGTAACGAGGGGGAGAGAGAGAAAGAGAGAGAGGGAGACTGTAGAGAAAGAGCAATATCAAGTGCGCCTCAGTGTGTATACGTGTGTGTGTGTGTGTGTGTGTGTGTGAGAGAGAGAGAGAGAGAGAGAGAGAGGGTGAGAGGGAGAGATTAGAATAGTCCCTCTGTCATCCCGAATGCCCTATACAGGATAAAGGATAGAACTGCTTTATTATTCACAGAAGGCATGATAAAACCAGGTCTCGCCGGTTAGCACTTAAACTCTCGGCGTTTTAGCCGTTATAGTGCTTAACATGGCACCAGTGATTTGGACCTGTCCTATTAATAGCCCCGGGAATATTTCATCGAGGGGTTGATGCTAATAAGAACTAGTGGTAGGTATTAATAGCTTTTTGTTTAAAGAAGATGGTTGCGCCCAAGAAAGGGGGCAGGGGTGGGGTGGGGTGGGGTAAGATATTAACTATTCACCAGGAAGATTTGCACATAGCTCTCGCATTTGTGCGCGCATGTATTATCTGCATGTGTGCATGCATTTATGGTGAATGGGTTTGGTAATGTTGGAAAACAGTTGGTGCGGGAGTTCGTTTTTTCGATTGTTTTCTTCTTTTTGATTTTTCTTTAAATTATGAATTCTTAGAAACAATAACCAGACAATGATAGCATCTCCTTAACCCCAACAAACATACATAACATTAATTTGATACATGCAATGACTTTTTTGTTACATAGATACAGACCTCTCACTCAGATTTCTTGAGCATGTGTTACTGCTTTCTTTCTGATATGACTGCACTGAATAACACTCTACGATGTCCTGATAGATTTGTCACAGGGCCCTTCAGGGAATGATCTGATAGGGCTTTAGCATGTAATGGATTATACACACGCTGTTTGTGACAAACAGAAGGCGCAGAGAGATGCAGGCCCGCCGCATTTGACGCTTTTCTGTCCTTGTCAGCGATTATCCGGGCCGTAACGTGAGATCAGCATTTCGCCGAGATGAAAATCATTTTACACATCAGTAAGTCCCAATGGGCTCTGGCAGGTGTTTACGTGAATCGCTTTTGCGTCTCAACTGTAACTGTTCGCTTTGCCATTGCAAATTGGTAATTAGGCCTAAAATATATAGAACTTACTGACTTGGAACTGTAACCTCCAACACCCCGCAAAACCCCTCCTTACCCCGCAGAAAAAAAGGCTGAGTAGAAGTGGATTAACCCTTTAATTGCCTTAACTTTTTGGTCGGGGACCTTTTGAGCCGTTGTATCTAACTGAAAGACGTGTTGAACTCAACTCAACCTGAGTCAACTCTAACACTCGGTCGAGGTATGTGGTGCTGATAAGATCCAATCAGTTACGTAAGTTCAAAAGATCGTTCAGTTAGATGCAGTGACTCAAAATGCGCATTTCCAAAAGGCTGAGCGAGCAGTTTAAAGCCTTAAAAGGTGCGTGGGTAAGTGTGTTTGTGTGTGCATATCTATGAGCGTGTGCATGTGTGTGAACTCAAGAGTATGAATGTGCCAATATGGGTGAAGCATCAGAACCGATCCATGCATACTTGTGAATCAGGCAGCTCTATTTTACATCAGTGCAGAGAGCCACACTGGTTGCAGACAGGCTATAGGAGTATAATTACATCAGCGCTTGAACACAGAGCCCTCGGGCGAGCTCTCTCAGTGTGCCTGCGAAGAGACGGAGATTGTGTTGGGCAGCTGTTTTCCATAAGGTGTTTTTTCGTCTTTACATACTCTGGCGCGTCGCCACATCTCCGCACAAAGGTGCCTTATTATTTATTATTTGTCTACATTTTATTTATTTATTTATTTATTTACGCTTTCTCCATTGGCATCTACACGGATTAGCGATGCTAAAAGAAAGCATTCTCGCGGATAAACGCTGAGGTGCGCCTGCCGTGCGTCTGAGTTTAAGGAAAAAACAGCTGGAAATAGTAGAAGCTAAGAAAGCAGCTGTCCACAGACCTGAGGCAGGACGCGGAGCACGGCGGAGGATGCACGAACACACACATATGAACCCAAGCGCAAGCGCACAAATGCATCAACCAACAGCCTACTGCACCCATGGTTGGACATCCACATATACACACATGCACAGTTACAGCTGCACAAAGGCTCTTATCTACAAACACACATAATCACTCACACACATGCATCATGCATGCCTGCAAACACACACACACACACACACGCACGCACACACACGCACTCAGGGCTGTAATGCATTGTTTTTCCCATGACTCCTGATGATTGCAGGTTCTGGGCGGGAGGCTGTAATGCAGATTTGATGAGAAGCAGGACTCTGGATTGAAAAGTGTATTGCCGGAGTAATTTGAAAAGATCGCCCGGCGCTGCCTGACGGATTGCGGCTGGTGGAAGCCCTGGCCGGTTCCCTCTTTTCCAAATTATTCCCTTTGAATACCTCAGCTCTCCCTGTCAGCCCAGAGAGGTCTGTCGGTGAGTAATTGATTCTCCGGGCCTCCGGTGGCATACACTCTCCTTTGTGTCATATCAACACGGGCACAGCACAGGCACACACGTCAGGGAATTACAGATTGACAGATTTAGCGGTTTTCCTTTTAAACGGGGCGGGCCACCAGTTTGAGGAGGAAGGGGTGGAGCCCAGGAATGTTGGTTGAGCGCGGGGGGGGGGTTGGGGGTCCTTGAGGGGATGTGACATATATGTTTGGCAATTTTAAACCATTAACACATCAGTTCTTCAACATGGGATTAAAATGTTCTGGCTGTACCAGATGATTCTAATGCTGTTGTCACAAATACTATGACTACAGAAGCAGGGAGTTCAAGAATACTGACCATGAATTTTGAAACAAACCAAGATAAAAATTTAAAAACACTCTTCAAAGATTTCAAAGGGAAACCTGAGGACTCAGGTTGGTGGCAAATCTTTGCTTTGGACTGATTAAGCTGCGTTACAGGCGAGTTGGTGGACAAAAAAAGCTGGTTTACCTGGCACTACAATTAAAACCATCATCAGTGACAGGTATGTCAACCTGTTGAAGCGTGTGATAGCGTATGTTCTGAGAGCGTCGTAAGCTGAACTTTCAGATGCTAATGTAGCGTTCAGTACCAGTGATCAAGAGCAATGGAGTTGGAGAGCAATGACTAGAAGTTCAAAAGACAAAACCCAACTCATCACGGCGGTAAAGATCTGTCCAAACACACGGGATGCTGGGTAGTCACCTTGGTGGCTGTTTGAGTGACATTTGCGTGTACATTTATTTCTGATCCGCAAAGAACTCACAAAGATACTGTTTTTAATGCAAATTATCTTCACAAGACCAGTTCCAGACTCATGGATGAATACTTTTCCAGCTCAGCGAGTGGTGCTCCGAGATGTAACCCTTCACGTGTGGTGCAGGGGCGGAGCCAGAGACAAAAATTGGGGTGGGCACATCCCTTTAAAACAATTATAAGTCCTGACTTTTACAAGACCATTTACCTTTATTAACATGTTTTCCGATTATATTAATAATCCATCAGTGCCACAGCTATTTCTTACTGCTATCTGTGGGTGGCTAAATGATCCAGTTCAGAAAAATAGTTTCCTGATAAGAACTCCATGCTTTACTAAAGGTAAATTGCTTTGGAACTTCGGCGCTATTTTTTTGGCACATCAAAAACAAACATATGAAACACCCTCACACATTTTTGAAAAAGGCCGTTTGCAATGCACCAAATTGTGCCTTTAACAAGTTATTGTCACCATACCTTAACGCCATGAACTAGCAACACCTGATAGTGTGGAGTGCTTTTGGAGCGAATGTCTGGCTAAGTCGGAAAAATGATCGTGGGCAAGTCAGGAATGATAATTGTTTTAAAGGGATGTTCCCCGCCCACCCAATTTTCCGTTCTTGCAACAGCACAGGTGCGACCACAGGGTGACATGTATTACATGTATTACGGCACAGTGGCAAAAAAGAAAATCACAAGGGAAGGAGAAGAGAAACTGAGGGAGAGAGGGAGAGAGAGAGAGAGAGAGAGAGAGAGAGAGAGAGGGAGAGATCCGTATTTGCCTGCTCATTAATTTAACCAGTGGGGTCATTATTTGTTTTTCTGTGGCGCATTAGTTTTGTGTCGACGGTGGGCGCGACAGCGTATGCCAGCGCAAGTGGGGGGCCACAGACATGTCTCCCATTTGTAACGGGGACTCTCTGCAGGGGGTGGGATTGCGTGCGTGTGTGTGTGTGTGTGTGTGTGTGTGTCTATGTGGGGGGGCAGGTGTTAGCAGCAGTCTTTTTTTTTTTAATCTTAAGACAAGAAGTGGAGGAATGACCCAGAACAGCCAGGCAACAGATTACACCCCCTCCCCCCCGTCCGCTGCTTTAGCCTGTATCGATTGGGATTTTTTTTTTTTTTTTTTTAATCGAGCATAACAAATATAACTTCCCTCTCAATTGAATTTCCCCGGGTAAACCGATATAAACCTAACCTTGTTATATTTATTGACAGGACATTGAAATAAATATTAGGGGCAAGGGGGTAGTGGGTTGGGGGGAGTGGGTGGGTGGGGGGGGGGGGGGGGTTAAGTTCCAATCCATTGATTTTCTTAAAAATAATAAAATGTGGTAGAAGCCATCTAACATAACCACAGCACCCCTCTCCTCCACGCCCCCCCCACCCCACCCCACCCCCACACCAGCTACCTCCCCTTAGCGTATTAGGGTGGGGAATAATCCGGAAAACTGCTTACCACATTGGAAAACTGGGCAGCCTGGAACAGTGGAGGCGGATCCCCAGGGTCCGAGCCGGCCTTCTCACGCATAAATCTCGGGCCAGGCGCAAACAATCAATTTTCAATTTTAATTATTTAACACGGCCCCTGCCCGGACACGGGCATTCATTCAACCCCCCAGCCCCCAGCCCCCACCCTGACTCCGTCTGTCGGGATTAAAAATTAAAAATTAGGAGATTAATATTCGGTGGAGTGGGCATAAAAAAGAAGGAAGCCCGCCCAAAATTTTATTAGCTTTTCTCATTTTTGTGTGTGTGCGCCTGTGAGTGTGTGTACACGTGCGTGTGAGTGTCTCAGGAAGTAAAACGGAGGGACGTGCGAGGTTAGCAATAGCCGAACGGGGGCAATCAATACCTTAATAAATTTTCACTGACCCCCTGTGCTGCCCGTCACCTTCCTCCACCCCCCACCCCCACGAGCCGTTTTTTATTCTTTTCGCTGGATTTTTCCAGCGGCGGCCGGCGACATTAAAGCAGCTGATAGAGAAAAGCGTCGCCCTCAGCACTTTTCTCCTTTTGTCTCAGTTTCACCTCCCCCCCCCCTCCCCCCTTCTCACCTGTATTCAGAATTTCCATCTATAAACTGAATTATCCAAAAGAAGCCAGAATTACTTTGCTTCACCCCAGCTAGCTGTTCCTCGCACCCTTGTCTATCCAAGTGGCGAGAGAGAAAAGTGAGAGATAATTATGGTAAAAAAAAAAAAAGCCAAAGAAAAGAATGGGACAGATGCACTTCCTGTCTTCATGGAATTATGTACTTAACAACAAAGTGTGAAATACCTGTAACTGAAAACATGTCTGATATTCTAGTTTCTTCAAAGTAGCCACCGTTGCTCTGATTACTGCTTTGCACACTCTCGGCATTCTCTTAATGAGCTTTTAGAGGTCGCCACCTGAAATGGTTTTCACTTCACAGGTGTGCTTTGTCAGAGTTAATTAGTGGAATTTCTTGCCTTATCAATGGGATTGGGACCATCAGTTGTGTTGTGCCGAAGTCGAGTTGATATACAGCCGACAGCCCTACTGGACTACTGTTAGATACATCCATAATTCCACATGTGTTCATTCATAGTTTTGATGCCTTAAGTGAGAATCTACAATGTAAATAGTCATGAAAATAAAGGAAACGCATTGAATGAGAAGGTGTGTCCAAACTTTTGACCTGTGCTGCATATATATATATACCTTTTACATAAGAAGTGCAGTTATTATCCATATAGAGCACGTCCTCAGATGTAAAGATGTCTATTGGGTTGGTTTTCCTCTTCAAATCATCCATCATTTATATCTGATATTGCCAGCACAGAGAATATCTTCGATGGCTTTCATAGAATTATGACACTGACACATTATGGCTGGTGACACTGACAGCGACTGACTGTTTGCTAAGTAAAGAGGTGTAGCTAAAACAATAAAACCTGTTATTTCTGCACACCCTTCATACAGTGTAGCTCTAAGAGCACCCACCACTCTCCTGTGCCCCAAGATTTTATTTGCATGAAATGTTCAGCAGTGATGCAATGCATGATCAAAGGTCACGTGGACATCCGCTATCCAACGCTGTAATCAACAGTGATCAATTTTGAGTCGGTCCCAACTTTGCTGCCTCAAGGTAATGTCAACTGGGAAGGCTCTCCAGTTGGTGCTAAGAATATTGCAGCCAAGATTTGCTTCCATTCCAAGCATGAAGATATTTGTGAGGCCGGACAGTGATGTTCAGTGATTAGACCTGGTTTGAAGTCTGGGGTCCAGCTATGACCCCAGATGGTGGTTCCCTCCTACTGTAACATCACAAATATGTGAATGGGACGTTCTTAAGTGAACATTCCAGTGCTGATGTCGCAATCACTTTCGCATGGAAAAGCACCATAATGAACCTCAAGAATAAAAAGATGGAAAACAAAAACATTAAAAAAAAAAAAAAGCAGCCTCGTAAGAGGTGAATTTTGAGAAGTGTAGCTATAGAGCGTGTTGTGGGAGACTTAATGACCGAAATTGTTTTGTTCTGCCCAACATCTGTCAAGGAAGCATAGCATTCATCAGAGGAAGTCACCATGGAAACTTCTTTGGTGGGCTAACAGGGAGCTAATCCTGATGTGGGTCAATGTGTGGTGACAGCGACCTGGACACTGCGATCTCCCCCTCTTGCCTCCCCCGACCCCCCACAGCCCCAACTTTGGCTAAACCTCCTGAATCTTCTAAAGGCAAGGGAATTGACTTCCCATGATCCTCTGTGTTCCTTTTCCACATTCCCCACAGCAGCCAGTTGGGTCATGACCCCTCCCCCCTGAGCCGCCCCTACTTCTTCTGAACACACTCACAAACACACACACACACACACGCACACACACACACACACACACATACCATTCTGACGGACAGCTCCCTGACAGGCCACTTGACCCCTACTTACCAGAGGCTCAACAGGGGCCACCCTCGGCCCTGCAGACAGGCCCCGGTCAGAGCCTGACAAACGAGGTCGGGGCCAAAGCCTGGAGATTTATGTCCCGCTCACCAGCGCTAGGCTAACATTTCCCAAACCTCCCATACTGGCTGCAGGGCTTTTAGCAAGGATAATATCAGAAACTCCTATAACCCAATAAACAACCACCATCACAGCTCGGGGAAAAGATAACGTAGCTTATCTTTTATGGCTGCTAATACAGTTGGCCACTTTTTTTTTTTTTCTGTTTATTATTATTATTATTATTGCCGCTGACTTCGTTCAATATTAAAACACAGAACAAAGAAAGTTATTTGAGAGTTACATTATGCTGCCAGTTAACTGAAGGGGCATTTAAGGCCAGGACATGCACTGGAAGATGAATGAAGCAATGTAAATATTTACCAAAGAACAAGATTGTGGCAATATTTTTATTTTTGAGAATTTCCAAAGTCCTCTTTGAGCTCCTCAGAGCAGATATTATTAGCTCGCTACCATACAACCAAATGGATACATTTCTATGGATTACATGCCAAATACTTTTAGAGCAGCAGTAATACTAGCTATTGAAAACAGACCATAATATATGTTTAGGTTCCTGTCCAATTATAATTCCAAGACATCTGGATATGAGTTGACTGGTTTTTTTTCAACAGGGGATTCTGAACCATTACTATTCTGCCATCTGATGCCCATGATCACGAAATCATGAATTCTCTCTTTGGCTGCAAAATATTATGTAATAATCGCTGCTCTCGTGGTCAGAGATTAAAAGTGCTAGGAATCATGGGGTATGATTATGTGCCCTTGTTAAATCGTGAGTAAAAAAAAAAATTCGATCAGACTCTGAGTAGGGATCGTCAATAGGGACAGACCAAGCGCTGCACCTGCGTAAGTCTTCCTGTTTCTTCCTCTTTTCTTGTTTCTTAAAGTTGAAATATTTAAATAAATAACTTCCTGCATATCTATCTTTCCCTCCTAAAAAAAAAAAGGCTAAGATGCTCTGGGCTTTTACTAAAATGGTGCTCCGGAGTGGGTATCATTTATAACCGATCCCAGCCGCTAATGCAAGCCGTGCCGTTCCGCGAGATGTTTTATTCATGGCCTCAGTTTATTATTAGGGGGCCTCTGCTTAAAAAGGTGAGTCTCCACCCCCCCACCTCCCACCCCCATCCCCACCCTCGCCCAGCATCACCTCCCCCCGTGCCTGGTCCAGTCGGCTTCATCTATCACTCTTACTGAAGTGTCTTTCCACAGGAAGTCTTATAGAAAGCTTCAAATGGCCCCCTCCTCACCCTGGGCATTGGGTGAGACAGAGAGAAACAGAGAAACAGAATGAGAGAGAGAGAGAGAGAGAGAGGATAACAGGAGTCAGGGACAGAGAGAGAGAATGAGAGGAGTGAGAGAGCGAAAGATAAAGCAAGAGGAGGAAAGAGGGAGAGAGAGAGGCCAGGGAGATATACAGATAGAGACCACAGAGTCAGAAGAAAGGGCAGGAGAGGTGGAGACTGAGAAAGGATAAAAACAGTGAGAGGACGTGTTAGAGAGGAAAAGAGAGACAGTTAGTGTCACAGGGAACCATGATAATGGAAATATGCTCGGCCATAATATACTAATATGGCAAATAAATAGTGCATAGTGCATGTATAGTTACACGAGCGCATACTCGCACACTAGCACACAAATGTACAACCAAGCACTTGCACATTCCCCCGTGCATGCACACACTCACTCGTACTCCGACATACTCGTACACACACAGACAGATACTTGTAAATACACGGGTGTAAGTATAAGCATATTAGCACATATATTTATACATGCCCACATGCATGCAAACGCGCATGCAGACACAAATGCAAACATGCAGACACACTTGCACACAAAAATACGCATACACACACAGATATTCAGACACAAATACTCGTTAAACATACCCGCTGACCCACACACACACACACACACACACACACACACACACAAGCGCGAACAAAGAAATCATCGGAAGGTGATTTGCATTGACCTCTGGATCGAAGCAGTACAAAAGGTGGGCGATGGAGAATGTGTTTCAGGCGAGGCGTACCTTTTGTCAGAAAAGACACAAAGTAAAAAAAAAAAAAAAAATGCAAACACAAATTCATTTTATTGAGTGAAAGCAAACCTTAAAGAAAGCCAACAACTGACAATGAGACCTCTAATTAACCATACAGTCAGAGCAGTGAAAGTATTCAGGCGCTAGCATAAAGAGCACCACCTCCTTTCAATGCCACCTCTCTCTCATCTGGACAAATGTGTTCTGCAATAATAGACACTCCAGCTGGTAACCTCCCTTTCCCTCTGCAGAAGATGGTCTTCTCTCCTCCAGCTAAGGAGCGGCCTAAATGAAGACACAATTCCTCAACAGAGGGGAAAAAAAAACCCTTAAAATTATTATAAAAAGATATGTTGGTGATAATTTCCTCGGCTTTGATGAGCAGAGTTATTACCACCACGCGCTCGCTTTCGTGTCACGCGTTACGCCGTTCTCACTGTCAGGAACACAATGGCGTATTGATATTTCCAAACGATATGATTTAATGAACGGCTAATGATTTTCTTGTCGGAGACGCATTAATGAGTGTCTCTTCGAGCCAGCGACCGTACTTAAAAAGTTGCGTTCGGCGAGACCGTGATCTAATTTGAAGAGGACCTAAATCAAAGAGACACTTGAGGAGATAAGGGAGCACTTAACCGCGGAGCTGAGCGGTAGTCAGGCCCTTTTGGGAGAGAATAACTGGGCTTAATCCAGGAAACCGACACTGTGGGGCACGGCCATAAACCACGGGGCTTTGGGGGAACATTCCTGGCATAAAAAATAAAAAATGATGAAAGAATAAATAATTGTTATTAATAATAATGATAATAATAACCATCATCATCATCATGAAAAACTCAGATTTCCTGCCACAGAATGGCTGATATTCAAAAAAAAAAAAAAAAGAAATCAGAAACAGCGGAGAACACTTTCCAGAAATTAAGGACGAACATAAGTGTGATACAGTACATTAACACTCTCAGGTAGAAGGCAATAATAAAATGCATCAGTACGTTAAATATTGTTGGAAATTATTGAACGGTTTTGGCATTCTGGCCTGCAAACAAAACTGTGGAGGGACGGACAGACGCAGAGAAGGACAGACAGAAGTATGAAAAGGCACATCTACATAATAAGATGAAGCTGTATATTAGATTTTGTGAAAAATAAAACGTTGAACGGTTTAGAAGTTCTGGCTGGGAAAAGAAGTGCGATGGACAAACAAATGCGCAGACAGACAACATTCAGTCTTATTTCCCCATCCATTTTGTGGCAGGGGGTAATAATAAAACCAATAGTTATAAAAAATAATTATCACAAGAAGAAGAAGAAGAATGGTCTCCATTGAAGTTTTTGTTTTTTTGGAAGAAGTGGTTGAGTTTGAATGAAAAGGCTGGATTTTGAGGCCACGCAAAGTGACTTGGCATCTTTAAAAGAAAGCAAAGCAAAGCACTGTATTGTCCATCGAGCATTCGTCTCTCAGAAAAAAGCACCAGCCCACCTGAGTCATTAAAGGTAATGAGGAAACCTGCTGTCACCTCGCTCCGCTGCAGAACAGCTTAAGCATCACAGCGAATGGAGTGACCCTACCGTCTGACATTAGATTCATATATGCATCCTTATGCACATCTCCATAAACAGCGCTGTACAACTACAGCTTTTTAATGGACCTTTGCATTAAAACAGTAATAAAACACTGCCAGTAAACAGTCCGCAAATTTAAATGGCATTCGAGAAGGTCTCCCTGTCTTCCTCGTCAGTGGGGTGAGGTCGTTAGAGTCAAGAGAAATGAAATTAGGGTACGGAATTAATCATCTTTTTTCCAGTTTCCCTGTTATTTTGAGACCCAAACTTATAGGTGTCACATTCTTTGCATGATTAGCAATACCTACAGTTCCCCTACCTCTTATGAAACTGGGATTAGGTTCAGAAAAGAACATGGCAGGGCTGTGTTCTGCAATTCGGCATTTTCTGATAAGTAATGTTTGACTTTCCACGCACAGCGTTCAACTGAATTTTATTATGATTTTTTTTTTTTTTTTTCAGGATTTGACTGAAATTTTGAAGGTGAAGATGAGCTCTAGCTCGGCCCCGGGGCCGCTCCCTATCGCTCCTCTCTTGGAGAATTTTTACGGCCCCTGAAGGACTGGTTTGCGACCCCGAGCAGCTGTAAAAGGCGCAGGTGATCTAGTACCATGTTATTTTAGATAAGGCAGCGGTGCTGCTCCTGCGCTCCAGAGATCAGGTATTACAGAGCGATGGCATAAATTCTGGTCCTCAAAGCTGAGTCCGGTTCCTGATGCAACCTCTCCAGCACAACAGGGCTTGTTTGTAGCCCACTGGCAGAGTGCTTTTATTTGAATGCAGTGTGAGAGACCTCAAGGCCACTCCAGCACTTTTACTAGTACACTGATATTGTTACTGAACTACTCTGGGGTGTTTTACCCGAAATCACAGATGCTAACTTAAATATTAGGAGCCAATGCCTGTGAATGGACAAACTGTGTAAATTGCTAACGTAGTTAACAGCTACACTTTAGGGAAACGCACCCCTGGACTGCACAGTGAACTGAGATTTGCAAAGAGATAAGACAATTTCAGAAACAACAGATTCAGGAGAGCTTGATGTTCCTATCTTTTCAACATGTCTATCTATGTTGCATTCATTGTAACAATTGCAACATTTATTTTTCAAAAGCAATCCGGTTTACTTTTTTCGACATTGAGTACTTGCCCTGAGCCCCAGTGAAATTACTCGCATAGTTTGTACGAAACCTCACCTTCTGTTTGGGTACTTTCCAAAATCATAGTCGCTAACTATATTAGCAACTTACATCATTTGAATCAGACCCATGCAAGGAAAAGTATTCAAGAAGCTAACATAGCAACTAAGCTTTTGGGAAAAAGTAACCTGGATCCATTGTGTGTAATTCCTGGAAATTAGGTAATATCTTTCATTAGAATGTAAGAACCCTGCAAAAAAAATGTTCTATAGGACTTCTCTGGAACTCTATAGAACATTTTAGTAGAACAGCATGTTCTATAGGATTTTCCGTGTGTTCTATAGGAATTAGCTAAAAACCTATAGAGCACCTCTGTGGAAAGAAAGTCCTATAAGATCATTGCTGTTCTATAAGACCTTCCTATAGAACATCTTGGTGGAAAAACCTGTTCTATAGGACTTTGATGGTCTTTAGGACCTTCTAATAGTACAAAAGCTTAATGGGAAAGACATCTTAAATAAGGGATAAATAAAAATAAATCTTATGAATTCTTGCAATGTTCTGTTGAAGGGTCAATTTACCTGATGTGTACCTGGGTTCTAGAGGTGAGAAACCGGACTAATGGTATGAAAATGTGCAATATGCAGCGATATCCATGATACTGAAGTAGCAAGGAAATTGAGTCCCTTTTAACTTTAAGGTGTGCTTAAGAACATATGGTACCAGGCACATTCTTACTCATTGATTCTCTGATCAGACGATTGATTGACTGACTGACCACACAACTTAGCAGTATTTCAGTTACGGTATATGAAGACCTCTTTCCATTTCCTCGGCAGCAATTCAAAAATATAAATGTTAGGCATTACAACTTTATTATGCTATAATGGAAAACTTGTGTTCCTCTTTTGCTTACAAAGACAGAATTACGTTGAAAGTTTGACCTTTTGAACTTTTCCCTTAATTTTAAAAATTCAATCAAATTATTCTTTCCCAATCACGTGCGTGTGATTGCAGATTATATGCAGATTTAGAATTAATTTGAATACTATTTGAGGTCTGCTGAGACTTATTCCCACCATCTTTACACATCTAAAGCTTCCAAATGGCTCACTTGGTTAAAGCACCGCCTTGCGGAGCAGAAGTGTCTGGATTCGAGCCCCAGTCAGAGTAACACACAAGTGGTCAATGTGCTGCAGGGAGGCAGGTTGGGAAAGGATTGCTGGGAAATGTAATATAAAATGGTTGCTTTGTTTGTGGTTGCCTTTCAAATTTGGGTGGGATTGAAGATGCCACACTGGAAAAAAAAAAACAAGTCCTCCAGAGATTTTTCTATAGAATTTTTTTTCTATAGGACATGAGGTACTAAAGTTCTATAGAATTCTATTGAACTGTCCTATAATATTCCTATAGCACATATTTTTTTGCAGGGAACTGCCTTAATACAGTAAGAATTTCCCAGGAAGTAGATATTAAATTCAGACCATAATGCAGCCAAACCTTTGATAACTGCCTGATAGTCCCTTGTCCTCATACAGTAGTTAATAGAAAAGGCATTGGCGATAATAGCCACATTGACCTAAAAATATGTCATGCCTGCAGGCCTTGTGAGGGTAATTCAGAAAGAATATAAAAGCTTGAAGACTCAGATTTTTTTCATAACTTTGTTTTCAGTCTCGACCATTTTCTATTCTCAGCTCCTTCATTAAAACAAAGCCACCCAGCAGGTTTGTGGCGTCCTTAATTGTCACAGAAAAGAAGCAAGTTGCCTTTGTAAGAATTATAACCATCTGCTTATTATAAAGTTGTGCAAGAGCTAACAATGCATGACTGCGTAGTGGATAGAACATGCTTCACAAAGAGAAGAGTCAAGAATAAGGTTATAAAAGCAACGACAATATGAACACAATAACTGCCTGGGAGCTATGGCAGTACTGCAAAACAAGCTGTTACACAGAAAATGAAAGGAGCCACACCTGATTTGTGTCTTAAAGGGGATTGTTGAGGATCTTGTCCATTTTTCATGGACCAACAGTGATCAACAGGTCCAACCATTTTAAACTCGGCTCAGGAGGTTTCTTGTTGTTTTCAAATAGAATATCCTTTTGCCCTTACAGATGTGTTTCCTGGTCCTGGTTGGATGAGACCAAGTCCATCAATCAGTCCATCAGTTATCTAACACTTGTAATAATAATTTCGGTCTATGGGGGTGGAGCCTGTCTCAGTAACAAATTGGACGAGAGGCCAGAATTCACCCTAGACTGATAACCAATCCATCGCAGGGATCTCAACAGTCAAACACACACACACACAAGCAGACGCACACACACACACACACACACACACACACAGAATTTGCGCATGTCTTAACGAAATAATAGACAGTAAAGAATCGGCAGTAGTTTGCAATGTGCGTGAGCCTGCACCGTCCTTCATATGTGATCCATTGTAAGACTGACACCCACTCCTCCATCCCGAACCCCACCGACCCTGCTATCCAGTATCATTCTCAGCATCATCCTCGACTCTTTCAGTCCAGCATCTCGGCAGCACGGCCACCTACAGCCTGTCTGTTCCAGCTGCGCTCCACCTCTGGGGACAAAGTCTAAATCCTGTTGGCCTGTCTTACTGCGCTCAGGTGGATGCGCATATATTTTCAAGCTTAGCAGTGACACACTCAAATCTCAGGTGTTGAGTGTTTGACTCACAGACCTCTTATTGGGAGGAGATGTTACTTGTCGTATGCACCGGCAGAATGTGCCTATATGATTTTCACACGCAAGCAGTAAAACAGCAAAGTATGGAGCATGACAAATTGCATTTCTTCTCTATTTTCCTGGGACAAAGACAAGAATTTCTGCTCTCATAAAAAACTTTGTTTGAATTTTCTAAACCTGAAGGCTTTGCACAATTTGCCCTGGATGAAGCTTTAGTTGAATGACTGTAAATTAAAGTTTTGCCCTGATGGCATTTAAAATGGCATCCAGACTGTACACTCTACACCGTACGGGGCTTTACCATGGCAGTATATCAGCAGCCAGCTCATCTCCCGATCGTGCTTGAATCGATAGAGCCAAGCCGCTCACAGCGAGGGAGGGGGGTGGGGGTTTTGTTCCTACGGGCAGCTCATTGATTGACACCATGTGTCCTCGTCAGACAACAACAACAACAACAAAAGCAAAAGATCCATCCTTCGACAAGACCTGGGAAGACCTGGGTGGGCAGAAATTGCATCCGTGGCCGATGGTAGATAAACGCTGGAGTCACATTCTCTAACATCATGACAGGACGTCGGAGGAGAGCGCTGCCTGTCAGCCCATTTCAGACCGTTGAGGCTCGTGACATTCGTGCTAACGCTATTTTGGGGTTTTTCCCTTCTGTAGAATACAAAAATCCATGAGGACTCCAGCATCAACAGGCCTTGGGCAGTTTTTCCCAATGCTGTGGATTTCAGAAAGAGCGCTGACGAACATGTTTCGAAGCCAGGAGTGTTTCGCAAACCTAAAACCTAAATATCGTCCATGATCAGATGCTGTATTGTTCGAATTTATAAAATCGCGGGTATGGTAAATTACTCACAATGCCTATTCAATTAACCCGAACTAGCTTGGAATTTTGTTAATTTAGCATGTTTTTTTATTTTTTAATGTCAAGTTTGTTTCAATAAATCCAAAATCGGTAAAAAATCGGTATACAAATCAGATCTGTGCGTACACATCATTTATTAAAGAGACCCCCTGGTCATATTGAGTGGAATTAACATGGTCTCTCCTAGTCTGTGTGGGGTCCATTTGGATTCTCCATGGTGCTCGCTTCGGTTACTCAGGGGTAATTAATTGGGTATTGCTATAATTTAGCGTTTTTTTACCCAATCTAGTTTGGACAGTCTGGATTTAATACTTCGCTTGGCTTGGCTCCACACTGTGCTCATTTTCGAGTGCGCACATGAAAACTGACAAATGCCAATGAAAAAATTCACTTCGGAAGGCATAGACGAACTGAAATGCATTAAAGTCACCTTGATCTTATGTTTGGGAGCACATGTGCTCTTCTTAAAACATGTTAACGTACTGCCTAGCTAGGCCAGTCATTATAATAAGGCAGTGTTTTTGCTGAATGAGCACTACAGAAGTTTTCAATACTGTAAACTTAAAAAATAAAAAATCAAATAAAAAAATTATAGATTCTCTATTATTGCACTGGACCCATGACATGGGCAAGCTATGAACGCTAAAGTCGTATGCTGGGTACACCATCTTATTTTGACCAAAACGCATGCTGGGTGGGATTTTGGCCCAGCTAAGTCTATGCAGGCCCGACTGTACATTTTTGGCAGCTCTGAAGCATTATTCTGTCCAGTCTAATTCTTGGCAACATCTTCTCCACCTAATTTAATGCTTGAGTTCAATTAATGTAGTTGCTTAACTTTATCTCACAACCAAACACTTGTCAAAGTGATTTTAAGGCCTCGACTACTTTCAGCCTTTCAACACTGCATAAGGCACTTTAAAAAAGATTCTAATAGCCCAGGCCAAGCTGTATTTACAGGCTACGTCCACGCTGATATGATTTCATCTCAAAAAGCATAACTTGTGTCATGTTTTCGCCTGGCGTTTACTCTACACCGGCATTTTCGAACCTTTTTTGCGAAAGTCGCTGAGACTCATGAGATTGCTGCTGACCGGGTTTTAGTTTAATAATCTGGGATTGCAGTTTAGAGTGGGCTGAGATTGTTGAAAATTGATTGTTCATTTTGAAATGAAAAAATATTAGGATGGACATAGCCACAGGCTTTATAGTCATGTCGTAAAACTCCCCTAATACCAATTACCAGTGCCATCATTGTCAAATCATTAGAGCATTTGCTTGAGAATATCTGTGATGTCACAGAAGACAAGTACCTGCATATTGGCAAGTGAAAGGTAAAAACAGTTCACTTGCTGGAGAATATTGACTATTCTTATAAGATAGTTGTGATGTCACTGAAGACACTTGACAATGATGGCAAGTGAAAGCTAAAGGCAAGTATTAGCTGAATCTCTGATGTTCATGCCGTCCCTCGACTCCGGCTCCTCACCGCACACGCAGAAGAGCTGAAGCGTATACGCTGTGAGTCGCCTCTGCAGAACTTTATTTATTTTCCCGTCGCAAAGTCTGCTGACATTCGTTCGTTTAGCGCAAGAGCCCCCAAGCTTTTGTTTCCTCCCTCGCTCCCTCTCTTTCTCGCTCTCGCTTTCGTTTGTGTTTTCACACGTCGGACGAACAGGAAGTGCACCTGTGCGTTAACCGGCATGCCGTCGCTGGCACCCCGGCTGCTAGAGCCCCAACAGGAGCATAAATTAGCGCCACCTTGCCACCCACGTACCCCCTCACGAGGGCATCAGTATGGGGCGAGAGGCAAGCTGCGAGTCTGATTGTTCCAGAACAAATGTTCGGGGGAGAGAGGGTGAGTGAGATGATGATGATTATTCTTCTTCTTCTTCTTATTATTATTATTATTATTATTATTATGTCAACCCATACTTTCTGTAACCTACATTATTATGGTTAGGGATGAGGCTTTTCATTACATGTTGAGCCTAAAATACCATAAAATGTGTCAGAGTAAAATTACTCCAGCCGAGTTGATTTAACACTGGCCATCCTGCTGTTCTCCACCCTTTCTCTCCCATGATCCTCGTCATTCCTCCAAAAATTAATCAGGTTTTTAAAGTGAATAAATAAATGCATGAGAAATTAAAGAGTTAAGAAATGAAAGTGTGTGTTTGGGGCGTGCGGTGGTGGGGGGAGGGGGGGGCAGGTGTTGGAGGAGACAGTCGTACAGCTCAACACCCCGCTCCCCTCCCCAAATTAATATTTCATCGTAATTGAAATATTCATGTTATTGCTGGGGCGAGACCTTTCATCCACCCTTTAAGAGGGAGGGGGGGGGATGCTTTGGGGCAGGGAGGGAGGGGAGGGGGGGTGATTTTGAATGTTCTTCTATGCTGGATTTTGACTTTAAAATGTCACCTTATTGGGAGGAGCTTTGGGATAAACAAGGGGGGGGGGGGAATCAATGGTCCAAACCCACAAATCCCTCCATTTCCCAGAAGGCAAGGCAGCCTCGGACCAGACTTGCTCAGTTTTCAGCCGACTTTAAGGCCAGAAATAGCACAAATCCGGCTCAATATAAGCTGTAGAACGGAAACCCTTTCTGGTGCTAATATACTAGATACCAAACATCTTGTTCATTTTCTGAGGCTTGCGGCAGAGAATAGGATAACTGAGTTGGCTCGATAACTGCACAGAGTAAGTTGTGGTAACTCCCTAAAATCTGGATGGAGGTGCCCCGTGCAAAAAGCAGTTTCATGTGTTCTGCAGTTATCCGGATAACTCAGCAATTCTACATTGCGGAACTGCCCCTGAGATTCTGAGCTCATCTTTTGTGATACGTGAGCGATAATTTAGTTATTTGTCTACTGTATTTACTTTTATGTAACCAGGGAAAATTCCACCGAGAACATGTTTCTCTTAACCAAGGATGTCCCGGGAGAGATGCCAGATAGAACAGTTGCAAGTGAGGAGGGATACAGAGAAACTGGGGTAAAAGTGCCCAGTGGCAATATTTGGGATTAAGGGCCTTGCTCAAGGGCCCAACGGCAGAGTTCTTCCCAAATTCACCTCTCTCGATCAAGTTAGAGTACCACGCCCCACCAGAGCTCAAACCAGCAACTCTTCAGTTGCCAGTCAAGTATGTAAACACAAGGCTACCCGGCCACCCAACTTTCCATCCTGTAAGAGAGATTCCCCGCCTCCGGCTGCCAGAGGGGGACGCAAGTTCAAAGTCGCGTGAGGTGAATCCCCTGCCAATCCCAGAGCAATCTTTTATTCAAATTAGCTCTGTCATTAAAGAATAAAATAAAACAAGTCGTCTCGACGCAAGCCGGCACAGGAAAACGCATTCCGTATGTCAGGCGCTAGATTTGTGACGGCCGATTTTACATCGCCAATGACTCCGAGAATGTATTTAAATTGAACAAGAAGCAAGAATGGGACGACTGCCATGTCACGTGTATGGGGGGGGGGGGTTGCCATTTATTACTCATGTTTACTGTACTCTGGACTTACATGTAACAGTTTGTCAGTGCAGGGCATTGATTAGCGGTATGAGCTGTATTTGCATACAAGAGTTTGCGTGTGGATGTAGGAATTCATTATAACCGCTAACTGTATTTGCATACAAGAGCTCGAGCAGGAGTGGCGTTTATGATCAGTGTTAACTGTTTGGGTTTGTATGCATGTCATTGTATCACTAACACCTTGGCACACAGTGCTGGGCTCACCTGAAGGGTGGAGCCAAGTGCCTATGCATTATAGGCAAATTAATGATGTGGTTAGGATTCACTGGCGCCTTCAAAACATTTCAGAAGATATGACTTCCTACAGCAGACCATGATGGTGCGACCCAATGAGGGCTGTTTTAATGGTGCACAAAATCCCCGGTGGCAGCCGGCATGAAGCAGCGAATCATGGGGAAAATGAATGTTTCTGAAAAGAAAATAAAAGTGAAGAGATAAAAAGGAAGAGGAGTTATTGACATGTGAGTCATTTAGTCGGATATGGCCTCACATGCGATTTACTGTTTTCCCCTGACGATTTTTTTCGAGTGTATTTCCAGAGGGAGAGTAAGAAAGGCAGGCCAACACAGATACACAATTAAAGCCTCTGATCTCAGACTTCGGTTTTATTTTCACCCTTGATCTCTCAATGACCACTCAAGCCCAGTCATATAGTACAAACTCCCATGATGCCATCCAGTCAACCCAGTAAATAGGGTGCATTATGGAAAATTGAGTCCCAGTGCACTCTGCTCTCTCTCTCAGACATCTCTTCTTAGACGGTGATAAGCAGATATTAACTGAGCTTCCATAGTTATACATCCCGTGTCCTGCCCTAGGAAAATGGAGGGTTTCTCATATTTAGAAAGTTTAACCGAGGCCATTAAATGGGAGACCATTTTGAGGGTTTGGAGCACAATGGTTATATGCCCAATATATGTGGTTTTGAGATTTTTACCCCCGTTACAGCTTTCTATCAGCTAATCCTTGGAGCACAATAACTATGTGTCCATCAGCATTCATTTTTAATCAGAAGTCACATTTTCATTTTGTGATATGTCCAACAAAATCTGCTTAAATGAATTAAACATTTGACATTTTGATGAATAAACATGAATTTTGTTACAGAATAGTCTGTCATACATTGCAAAAGAACTTACCTTCAACCAATCACCATTGTGTTATGTCACATCGTGTGCCAGAATTGTTGGAGCACTGAGGCAATTTTTGGCCATTTTGACCATGATGTTGTGGTTACACTCCTATGTTCAATATAAAAACTTCTAAACCATGCAGCACAAGAATGACTGGTTAAAAAACAAATGATGCAAAATACCTGATTTAATAGACAACTTGGAAACCTAAATATCTAATTTTCTCAAAACCTCCAAAATGGACATATAACCACTCTGCTCCAAATCCTCGATTTGTCTTTCATTTTTATTTTTTGTCCTCTCTCTCTCTCTCTCTCTCTCTCACTCCATCTCCCTCACACTGTCTGTCTCCGACTCTCTCCTCCATACAGTACAGGCATCTTTATTTAGTCCTTTCGACAGACTCAGCTGCGACTGGTAGCTGATAAGCCTCATTACCCTCAGAGTCGAGCAGCGCGGCGATACCTAGCGGGTCCGCATCTCTGTATCTACTGCTTATACTTCTCTCATGTCATCTGCACTCCTTCTCTTCTTTCATCTCTTCCTCTTTACTTTCGGTCTGTTTTTTTTTTTCAGTGAGAAAGAAAGGCAGCTCACTCCTGCAGGACTCACGCTCTTTCTCTTCCTCTGTGGTGGCAGCCATATGAGGCCGTTCTTGGGACAAACCATCCGATAAACTCCAGAAGAATGCATAAACAATCAACTGTAAAATACAGAAAATGTCAAGTTGACAGACACCCAATAGCTGGCCAAATACTGCGGTATCTGTCCACTACTGGTCAGGGTTGACTCAGTGCTACTCACAGGCATTAAATTCACACAGCTCTAACAGTTACCTCAAGATTCATATTTAAAAGTCAAGTCTGCATGTATTTGGGCTGGCAAATAATTTTGAAGGCCCATACTCTTCTAAGGTTCACAGGCATTCAGTTCATCCCATTGAAGTCGTGCGATTATCCAGATGCTTATGGGCCTCACTGTATTTGAATCCTTTTGCAGGCAAGACATCCGTTACTATAGTTTGTGTATCGGGGCCAGATAGAGTTACATATCTCATTGACCTCCTTCTGCGGAAATACTGCATAAAAGTACAGAATAAGGGTCCATAAGTGGGTCAAACTATAATGCAAACAGCCCACCTTTAGTTCTGTTTATCTTCTTTCATCGCCAGTACACGTGCGCACAGTTTCTAATGGCACATTAGCAATCACTTCTGGTTTTGGACACAGTGCCAAGAGCACTTGAAGTGAGAACAAATAAATCATGTTACTCATTTTAGCAAAATCTCGATGTGCAAGTACTTCCTATTTTCGTGCCAAGTGACGTTAAAAAGACTGAAACTCTCCATTGCAGGTGCCAGAATCAGAGCGATACCGCTGGGTCGAGAAAGTCGTTTAGCGAGTCATTCAACAAAAGGTTGCCCAATAAGCTGTATGGCTGCGCAAAAAGTTAATAAACTCCAAGTTCAGAATTATAAATTCTGTAAATATCTTGTGAGGTATCAGATGTTGCCAAGATTTGTCATTATTTTGAAAGCAATCATTTGCAAACACAAACTAGTGCGCTAATTAACGATCTTACCTGCGGTAACTAAGTGCAGCATTCCTGCTAGGAATATGTATTGTCTACGACCTATGTGTTGAGTAGCGGTAACCATATTAAAACTCGAGTCCGTTAAATAGCTTTTTGGTTAACCACCTGGGCTTCTAATGTGCTTTTTTTTTTTTTTTTAATTGGGAACCAATTGAATCTCAGTGTCTTCTGGAGGGACTGACTACCACCTGCTAGTTCGCAGGATATTCGCCAATGTCAACCGATAGACTATCTTAACACCCTGTCAGAGGCTGTGAAAGACACATACAGCTGAATCAGGACTACTTTCATCAAAGTTAGAATTTATTCACCGAGTGACAATACAGTTGTCGTTAGCAGATTAGCTCTGTTCTACAAGCCCTCCCACCATTCATGCAAACATTCAAACCCTTCACAGGTGGTAGACAGAGCAGATCCTCCTACAGTGTGATAATTACACAGGATAAGTCATGTGACATGTCTTAAATGTGGGAGGAAACCGGTGTACCTGGAAGAAACCCACACGCAAACCAGGAGAACAAATCAACTCCATACAGAGAGGCCTGAGTTGATTTGAACCCTGAATGCTGTGAGGTGACAGCACAATCCAATACACCATTGTGTGCCCATTAATGAGTGTCACATAATAATCCAATAATGGGAGAGTCTGTGTGGTGAACAAATAAATGGATGCTACAGGAGACCTGTAGGCTAGAAGCATTCAGCAGCTTGCATGCAGTTAGAAGCAGTCGAGTGTACTGAGGGATGCCATACGATGTGTTACCAGAGTGGACTGTGATTGGACAAAATCACTCAGAAAAGCTGTCAGCTGACACAGCCAGGGTGCCTAACATTCGTGGCCTGTCTGGACCTTGCCAGGCTCCATTAATAATCACTAACATGATACTGTTAGAGCTGGGTAATATTAGCTCATTAGAATGTCAGAGCAGTCGAATGTTGCAATAACAGCGCGTGCATAGTTACATTTGCTGGCATATCTCTGAACAGAAAAGTGCATTTCATCTGCAGTGGAATGTAGAAATAACATGGTCACACAGATGACGAAGACGGCACATGCACAGGGAGAGGAGGACAGGAGGATGAAGGACATGCGGGCACAGATTACGAAGAGGAAAACGTCGTCCTTTGATCCCTAAGCGAGAGTCGCGAGTGGCGCACGTTCCGCCAACTCCCGTGGGTGCACTCTCAGCATGAGGTAAACCGAGTGTCTCAAAAAAATCAATTCCCCCTTTACCTCAGCCACGAGTCCCCGACCTTCTCCTTAAGTGCTCAATATTTTTAGTTTCACCCAGCTGCCGTTGTTTAATTCCGTGAGCCAATTAAATATGGCGTCATGTCTAATTCTGTCCCCAGCAATCAGCTTTTTCTCCAGTTACCTCATCCTGTGTGTTTGTGGTGGGGGTAGCCGGAGTGTTACGGTGGATGTTGATGGGTTTCAAACAACCTAAATACCTGTACAGCCCTCTCAACCCCCTCCCCCAACCTCTGAGTCAAGGATAGTTGTAACTGATGTAAAGAAAAGACGACGGGAAACTTTCAAAAATTAATTTTTCCACATGCGCTTCACTTATAAAGGGTCCTCTGCACTGGCCCGCCGGGACCGTCCGTTACTCAGACTTGAGTGGCCCTGACAAAACAATACCTTAAAAAACTCACCAAAGTAAATTATGGGCCTGGTAAATGGGCAGAGAGAGGAGAGGTAGTGTGTGGGTGGGGGGGTTTGAAAGAGGGGGCTTTGGCGCTTTGGCCCACGGCCAGATGAAAAACAAAGTAATGCGCTTTTGATATTAATAGCGGGGATGATATTGATCCGTGAGAAGCCGGAGTGGTTTGGGCTGGAGAGATGCGGGGGTCTGGGCAGAGCTGGCCGCAGCGTCCCGCCTCACTCGAAAACCCGCTTTTCCAGAGAGGCCATTTTATCCCATCCGTCTTTAATTATGTGAAATGGATTCTGTGCGACAGGGGAGTATGGGCGTGGGGTGGGTGGGGTGCGGGGCAAGGGGGGTGGGGGGGGGGGGGGTGGTGTTGGACATGTTCCTCGGATGTCGGAGAGGGCAGCTAGTGGGATTCAGCGGCCTGTCATCGGCTAGGTGCATTTCATTCCGCTCAGCTTTTGTTAGCGTGCATCTCTTTCTTTTGGTCCGGAGATTATTCTCTGCATGGCCCTCAGTCTTTCTCTGTGAGTCCAGAAGAGCAGGAAAGCAGAGCAGATACAGGGCTGAGATGTGTAAAGTCATTAAAGGGAGAGCATACATTACGTGTGTGTGTGTGTGTGTGTGTGTGTGCGTGTGTGTGCGCGCGTGTGTGTGTGTGTGTGTGTATGCGTGTGCGTGAGTGCTCCCTGTTTACCTGCCCTTGCATGGACCAAATATCCCCACAAAACATGGAATTCCAAATTTATTTGTATTTGTGGGGACAGTTTCAGGTCCCCACAAAAGAAATTGAGCTATTTTAGGGTTAGGGGTTGAGGTTCGGGTCAGGTTAAGGTAAGGGTTCGGGTGTGGGGTTTGGTATGTAATGCGGAGTGTTAAGGTCGGGGAAAGGGGTTAGGAAATGAATGGAAGTTTATGGACTGTCCCCACAGTGTATGAAAACAAACATGTGTGTGCGTGCGTGCGTTTGTGCGTGTGTGCGTATGTGCGTAAGTAGGTATTTATGACAGGTGGCAGTTACCGATGGCCATGGAGACAGATGCCTACTTAGGGAAGGGATCTTCAAACAAGGTCAGTCTCAGCTCATTCACTCTGCCTCTGGTTCTAACCCCACTCTTGTACCTTGACTGGTTATATCAGGGTAACTCTCACAACTCTGTGCATTACAGCCGTTTTTATGCCGTTTCACTCTCATCTCCATCTCTCATTTTCTTTCATCCCATCAATTCTTCTCTCCATCTCTTCCACTCCCCGTTTCTCTCAGTCTGTAATGTTATTACATTTTAGCACAGTGAAGCTCCAGGAAAACAGAAAACTGTCCCAGACTTCTGTCCTTTTTTACGTCATTGGCTCAGTGCTTTATTTCATTGTATGAAGACCTGCTTGCAAAAAAAAATAAAAAAAAATAAAAGAATAAGGACGCTTAATGATTGGACCTGGCTGAGGCTAAATGAAGTGAGAGTTTTCATGAATGATCGGGGGGCAGATTTTAAAGACAAACTGGAATCAAAATTCACTTGTTTCTCTGCTGTGTCAATTCCGTACGCCAGTAACCATATGAAGGGGCTTTAAATATTCCATAAAATTAATGCAGCTGTAAAACTTATAGTTTCTTTGGTGGAGAACAAACTCAAAAAGACAAACCTACACACACACACACACACACACACACACGCACACACGCAAACACACACGCACACACACACACAGTCACAAACACTCATGCACACATACAAGTAGAGATGAACGCTGATGCACACTCATGGACGCATGCAAACACACTCACACGTCCTCATTCGCACACACATTCATGCATACAATTACGCTTCTACAAACACCTTCTTACACACTCACTCATACACAAACACTCATACTTATTCAAATTTACAATCATACACACACACACACACACATATACTCTCTCTCTCTCTCACACACACACACACACACACACGCGCGCACACATGCACGCACACACACACACACACACACACACACACATAAACTCTCTCTCTCTCTCTCTCACACACACACACACACACACACACACACACACGTGCGCGCACACACTCACACGCACACACTCACACACACTCATTAAAACATACAGGAGGAAGGAGGTACCCTTAGTACAGTAGGTAAACATCCAAAACCTGTTCATTGTCTGTGAGATGTGCTCTAAACATGGTTATCACTTCTGTCATTATATAATTTAAGAATCTTTGAGTAGGCCTACATTGAATCACTAAGTGCTACGTTCACCGTTATTTCAACCGCAATCTGCATTTACATTCTTAATCTGTACATCTCACTTTTACTTGCAAAATAGTTTACACCTCACTGCTCACATAATAACTTTTGGCTACAATGAACTTCCTGGGTTTCAAGCCAATAAATAATTATCACCACAAGGTTTTTTGATCCATCCATACATTATCTAACTAAGAGATTCCAGGTGAGGAATCCAGGAGCTAATCCCAGCATGGCAGTTCACACATTCATACAGCAATTTATGGGTTACTGAGCCTCCAGTGCCATGGATGTCTCTGGACTGTGAGAGGAAGCAGGGGTGCTCTCAGGAAATCAGCACAGGACAGACCATGAAAGAGCATGCAACTCAAGCAGAACATGCAGACTTTGCACAGAGAGATCCAGGCTCAGGATCTGAACCCCCAAGCACCTTGCTGTGAGGACACTGGACTACCTACGGCCGCCATGAAACAGTTCAATGGAGCTTCCTTAAAATTTTAATACAGGTTCCCCCGAAGGCAACCTTCTGCACCATGTGTTTTTAACCTCATCTACTTATTCAAAATGGCTGCCAGATTGGCATGTTGATTGAAACTGTTATTGCCATTCCAAGAAAACTACCTTGTGGAATCTCAACAAATCCACTGCAAAGGTTCCATCTATGGTCTTGTCATGCTCTTTTTTTTCTTTTTTTTTTTTACCGCATCTGCATTTTCAAAGTGGTCGCCAAGCCTGAAGTTTATCACTATTCCTGTAAATCGGCTTGATATGTCCCTCTGGAATTTTGTATACCGGTTCCCCTTTAGGTTTGACTGGGTGCCATGTTTTTTAACCTGATATGTGTGTTGAAAATGGCTGCTAGGCTACCATTTTGAATTAATTTGTTTGACCTTTTCCGATAAAACTGTTGTAGGAAGCCTTGTCTCACTTTGTATGCAGGTTCTATGTTGGATGTAGTTGTGCAACCTATATTTTTTCCTCATTTGCATATTCAAAATAGCCATCACCTTCCATTTTGAATTTTCTACTGATATGCCAATGAAACTGGCACAATCAATCTTTCTGAAATATCGTGCAGATTCCCCCAAGAGCGCAGTTTTGTACTGTTAGTTTTTAGAATATATTTACAAATTCAAAATGGCTGCCCGGCAGCTAGTATGAGTTTCCACTGAACTCTGAATTTTCTTCACTTTATTCTAATCTTTGTCTGGAAAAAAAAAAAAAAAAAACAGGTCAGAGATTAAAGGTGAAAAAGAAGCAAAAAGAAAAATTGACATAGTAATTCGAGCACAAATATCAGTTGGCTAATTGTTGAGTTTAGCCACTGGTTGAAGTAAACTGTACAAATTAACCAATGTAGCTAACTACATTTAATACAATTATACTACCGATAAGCCATTTAAAATATTTTAGAAACTTAATGAATCTGATAGTGTTGCTGCTTTACATTGTTTAGAAAAGTCGCAGATATTTAATGATGGACACCAAGATCCATTCAGAGATCTCTTTCTACCATATGAAATTATACTTTCAGTATTTTTTTAGGCATGAGAGTCGTAAACAACTAGTTCACATCAAAGTTTTGTTTTTCACTGCAACCACTATATGAACTGTTCTTCAAATACATTTTTAAGTATATGCTTAGTTTGCTGGCAAAACAAGAATACATCACTAGACATTTCATAAGTGTCACTATATTAAATGATTGAGTAAAAGTGGTATGAGCCAAATATATAGACTTTCTGTCTACTTTGAGTGCTAAATAAGCTAAATTCGCGGCAGAGTGATTTTGCTTTGTGTAGCATGGGTAGGTATACAAAAAGCAGACTAATTCTTCCTTATGTTCTTAATTTTGAAGGAAGAGTGCTCTTGAATAGACATGTTTTTGTAAGGGGACAGCTGTTAAGGTCATGTACATTGAAGAAAAGCGGTGATCCCAGCAACAATCCCTGTGGGACGCCACTTTCTAATGCCCAACACAGATTTGAGGCTTCTATCTCCAATTCCTTTGATTTGCAGAGACCTTTATGAAAAAGATTTTAGCACAGGCCGAACCAATAACATGTCCAGTGTTTGGTCATTGTATTTGTTTATCACTGTTCGCTTTATGTCACTTGTTTTTTTAATAAGCTAAAAGTTTTTTGCACCTGTTAAAGGTCTTGGTAAATCAAGACTTTTGTGTCATATCCTATGACTGGTTCCGAATCCACTTTGAAATACTTAATTCCTACAATCCTCATTTTTGAAAATGCATCCAGTATGTGGTATCTAAATAAACTTCAATATGTACATTGGCAATAGGAACACTCCAACCAGTACCCCTGACCAGGGAACTGGCTTTAGAACTGGAGCTGGTCCCCGGGCGCTGCTCTGTGGCTGCCCACTGCTCCTAACTATAGGATGGGTGAAATGCAGAGGACCAATTACCCCACGGGGTCCAATAAAGTATATCTATCTATCTTACTTTTTTGGCTGAGAAAGCTTTTAGATTAAACTTAAATTTGAACGGTGGAAAGTGTCAGAGAAAGAGACCTGCCTACCAGGTGTTCTAGTAAGGTGGGGTTGCTTGGTTACAGTTTGGGAGGCTGTGTTCCAAGACAACAGAAGGACCTGCTCTTCAGGTCCTGCTATGACCTCAGGGGACTCCTTACCTTCAAAAAAATAATAAAAAAGTAATAGTAAAGTAATCAAGAAAGAATGTAAGCGCATAAAATATTCACGGAGAGTGTCATAACATATTTCCAATGATAAAAACAAACACACACACACACACACACACACACACAAATTTGCACACTCATGCAAACAGACACAGTATGCACACAGAAACGATATTCAATGAGAGGCCGTTTGAGACAGAATTCATACTTGCTTTCACATGTACTATCATACTGTCACACAAACACCATCATTCTCTCATACACACACTGTCATTCTCTCACGCACACGCTATTATACTCTCACACACACCATCATTGTCGCACACACACACACACCATCATTGTCACACGCACACACACGCACCATTATACTCTCACGCACACACCATCATTCTCTCTCACACATACTATCATTCTCTCACACACACACCATTATACTCTCACGCACACACTATCATTCTCTCACACACACACCATCATTCTCTCTCACACATACTATCATTCTCTCTCACACACACTATCATTCTCTCATGCACGCACTATCATTCTCTCACGCACGCACTATCATTCTCTTACACACACTCCATTATACTCTAACACAAACTTAAACTTGTTCAAGGTGACAAAATGATAGTGAATGTAAAACAGAATGATAGTGTATGTGAATGAGAATGATAGTGCGTGCGTGAGAGAATGATAGTGTGTGCGTGAGAGTATAGTGGCGTGTGTGTGAGAGAATGATAGTATGCGCGTGAGAGAATGATGGTGTGTGTATGAGAGAATGATGGTGTGTGCGTGAGAGTATAATGGTGTGTGTGTGTGTGAGAATGATAGAATGTGTGAGAGAGAATGATGGTGCGTGCGTGAGAGTATAATGGTGCGTGTGTGTGTGTGTGTGTGTGTGTGTGTGTGTGTGTGTGACAATGATGGTGTGTGTAAGAGTATAATAGCGTGTGCGTGAGAGAATGATGGTGTGTGCGTGAGAGAATGATGGTGTTTGTGTGACAGTATGATAGTACATGTGAAAGCAAGTATGAATTCTGTCTCAAACGGCCTCTCATAATATTCTCATGCATGCACACGCGCACACAAATGAATGTTGCAGAAAGTTGACTGACTGAACAATGAGCATCATCTTAATTTGGGATCGGACATCAGCCAACTCTCTCAGTGTGTTTGCAGTTTTGGATTAATGCACAAGCGCACACATGCAAGCACACACATACATACATGCATACACACAACGCACCCACACGCGCGCACATACACACACACACACACACACACACACACACAAGCGAGCGAACACAAAGGCATCCCCACTTTGCGGATAATCACAGATTCATTTACTTCAAATGAAAGGCCAATTTAAAACACAATAAATATTTAATGCAAAGTGCGTTATTGTTTGACTCCTGCCTGAGCAGGGAGGCGGTTAAAACTCAGGGTTAAGCTCATGTCTTGTTCTACTGATTTTCTGGCATAGCGGCGTGCTGTTGCACAGAAATTAGTTTATTGTATCATTACATCCAAGTTCTTTACTTTCTTTGCCAGTAATTATCTGGTGCATTTGCACAGGGAGAACACAGCAACAGTGGCAGTCGCACTCGTGGTTTACAGTGTGCTTCTTGGCAAGCTCTCTCTGAACTAAGCGGTTGCCAAAACAGGGTGGAAAAAAAAACACACACAAACAATATAAATGAATAAAAAGTGCTGAGATATGATTACTAAATTACGAACTGTCGCCAGCTGACAAACTGGTAATTTGTCCTGGCTTCATCTCCTGATCTCACTGCCGGGTGAATCGGGGTGATCTTTTGCCGATATCCTTTTGACGATTCCCCTCAAGAAATGTGTTTAATGCCCTCCATAAATGTTGGGACAAAAGTATACGTTTATATGTACTCTGTACTCCTAGCTTTTTAATCAAGGAGGCTTGTGTGTGAGTGCAGATATCCAGCTTTTGATTGCAAGTATCATTATTTTTAGTTGTGTATCGGGCCCTAAATCACATTCAGAACAATGGCAGGCCTGAAATGCCACCACACGAGTTGTGATCCGAAAATGGAAGTGTAAACGAAAGTTCAATGACGAGACGTAGGATTTTCATGCAATTACACTTACCCAATCAGCGCCTTCGGTCTTCTGTATATATGCTTCTGACGTGTTCCTGTCTGCTGTTGCACAGACTCTGCATCGCCCACCGCCTCCCCACCACCACCAACTTCTGACTCCGGCCTCTTCAGCATCTACTTCATCCGTGTGACCCTTCTGTCCAACGGGGGATGGCTTTGCCCCTGCCTGCTACCCTGGCAGATCAGCGCCTCTCCTCGCTTGAGGGTCCTCGAGGACGGAGTCAGCGCCAAATCCTGAATTTCTTTCATGTCATTGCATTGTTAATATATCTCCTTTCCTTAAAATCCGGAGTCTTCGTGATTGAAGTTGTGGTATATTGGATCTTTGAAGAATCACATGCCTACAGTTCTTAGTCACATCCATGACCTCATTCAGTTAATTTAATTTATTATATCAACTGTTCAGCTGAAAACTCTTTACTATAAACCCTAGAGCTTGTGGTAACAGCACAGAGAGCATTTACTCCCGAAATGTGGTTGTTCCCCCTCTGATGTTTGATAGTGTTTGTTGAGACTAGTTTTCTGACATTGGTGCTGTGATTCTATTAATTTTTGATACTGCTGTTTTGGGGTAAAGTTGTTTTGAGGACCCTCTGTCTTCATCAGTGATTTCCCACTTTCTGTTAATGTTCTCGTTTGCACTTCCTTCTTATTTGGTGCATGTTGTCATAATTTTCAACTCCGTTGTTCAGTCACATTTAAAATGTTTACATCTTAATTCTTTCTTGGAAGTATTCCATAATTTAAAACTAACTTACATTGCTGAAATTGTCGCAGATGACCTATAGGGTTGGTACGGTCTTCACTTTTTTTATGGATATTAATTTGTTTTTAGCAAATCAATTGATTAGCATGATAATTAAAACAACCTAACAGAATGGCTACGATTATTAGTTACTGCACCGCAAAGTTGAGCAGTGTACAAATGGACTGAGTTTTTATTTATTTTTTTGAAGATTCTGAACTTCTAATGCTCATGAAACAGCTCACATTTGCGAACATTTCTTACCCAGGCTCACTGAGTAAGTAAAGCTGTTTCACAGCAGTTCGAAATCATTCCTCATTCACCCCTGGCTTGATACATTTAACAGGATGTATTCTGCTTTTGATTTATGCTTCAAAACCCCTAAAACTAAATGTTCAAATGGCTCTCATAATTTTTAATTGATCTTTACATAGGCAAAGTACTTGGGAACAGGTTGAGAGTAATTCTGCATTAAAAAGGTGAAGTCACTGTCTATCCTGACAACATTTCTTTGAATTTTGTGTCGGGTGGATTCCTTGGGAAATTTAATCCGGTAATGATTACAAATTGTTCTTATTACTATAAATGCTAATGTAACATACACCACTGGAGAGATCAGGGTGCAAACTTCTCAGGTTTTATTTTTTTTTCAATGTGTTTAAACCAGCCTCCTGGTGATCCTCCTAAGTAGGAATGTTCAAGGTGTGTGTGTGTGTGTGTGTGTGCGCGCGTGTGTGTGTGTGTGTGTGTGTGTGTGTGTGTGTGTGTGTGTGTGTGCGCGTGTGTGCGCGCGTGTGTGTGCATGTGTGTGTGCATATGTGTGTGTGTGTGTGTGTGTGTGTGTGTGTGTGTGTGTGTGCGTGTGTGTGTGTGTGTGTGTGTGCGCGTGTGTGTGTGTGTGTGCATGCGAGTGTGTGTGTGTGTGTGTGCGTGTGTGCGCGTGCGTGCGCGCGCGCGTGTGTATGTGTGCATGCGAGCGCGCGTTTGTGTGTGTGTTCGCCCGTGTGTGTCATGTGGCATGCTTGCACGAGGTTATATACTACATGTGTGTACGCATGCATCAGTGGATTTGTATCAAATGTCATTTTATGCTGAAGTCATCGAAAATGCAATCATGCAATCTACAAAAAGTAACTGTAATCGGAAAATGCATATTTTTCTATTTATATTACATACATTATAATCTGTGCAACCCAAGAATTCGAAGACACACGCAGGCGCACACAAGTTTATATGGCTATGCTTGTGAGAGCATTGTATTGACTTACACTTATTCTGAACAGCCTTTCCTGAACCCTATCTGTAACCAGATTATGCCTAATCTTAACCTTAATTGTTACTATAACCCAAACCTAACCGTGACCTTAACTGTAACTCTAACTTCCTAAAGCACAACGTCCGCCCAGTGGTAATGCCGGCTTTACGAGATGTTCAAATGATGTGCCGTGAGCCCCTGACCCTCAAAGGCATAATTGCGTTCAAGCTGTTCCTGTTTAAGATCGCTTGATTATGATCACAAAATTTATTCACTGAATAATTAAGACCAATATACGTATAAGCCTGTAATTATTAACTGAATCTTAAGAAATGACAGATCACTGAAGGGCTGGTGATATTGATTGGATAGAAAAAAAAACAAATAATAATAAAAAAATAATCAATTATCCCGGTGCTTTACCTGAATACCATCTCTCGTTCCAGGATTTTTTCAGCAGTGCCACCTTATTTTAAGATTGCGCTTAATCTTAATGTTTTCAGCATCCAAAAGAATAGGCTGTATTTGCAGGGAAACATATACTCACTGGCGACCATGCAAAGCAATAAGAATGAATTTTTAAAAATTTTCAACGCTTCTTATGGCGAAGCGTTGGTGATTGAATAATTTAGTACATTGGTTATTGGTACATCGTGGAAGTTCGACGCATGGCATGCATTTAAATAATTTAATCTGCAAAGTCATTCATGAGGTCTTCACTGACTGGCTTGTAGAAAATTTGTAGGAATTCTATAATATGAGATTGCATGAATGGCAATGAACTAATTAAACAAAATCTAAACCTAATCTAAATACCATCTTCCTCACCATTTATTACATGACATTCAACTTTAAGATGAAATTTTGAAAGCCTTCCTCAGTGACACAAAGCTGTATGTCTTAATCGTTCATGGCAACGCAGTTTATTGGAAGCCCATTTGCTCAGTACATTGATTCAATATATTATCCGATTCTTACTCTAAAGTAGGTGTAAACCTGCATTATGGTAATGTCACCGGTTGTAGATAGATGTAGAGTTTTATTTTTACGGGAGCAACCTTAACATGAGAACCAAATTTTTTAAGACACATTTTCTTTGGAGTATCAAGCTGATCGGATGTGAACGCAGACAAAAAAAAAATTATATATACCATTTTGTGAGCCGTAGGAATTCAGAAGCTTCATAAGACATTGAGGTTTTATATTACTGTTCATGTGGATAGGAAAATGCAGGATAATTATTGCAATGAACTATAATGCAAGCTGAGGGGAAATTGATACAGATTGATCCTCGCAACTGAGCAAATTGACACTTAGTTGGAAATTATGTAACCTAAATGGTAAGGAGTTTGGAGAGGTAATATGCTTCAAGGCAAGGTGAGTGCAGTGCCAGTATCCCTCCAATGCCAACTCTGGAGTGGAAGAGGTTTTTTACCAATTTTTTAACCGTAATCCTCCTTTATACCCAGTGAGGACCATCCAAAATGTCCTCATAATCCCATATGTCCCCACAACATCTTTCGTCTCTCAAAAGTTGGTTTTCACAAGTATACCTATACCAACCCCCAGGAACACTCACCTACAAGCATGTACTATCTCTCTCTCACACACACACACACACACACACACACACACATGTATGAGCCAGTGTAAATGATCTGGGAGGTGTGTGTAAAGAATAAATAATGGAAAGAGGCACATGTCTGGATCCCACCCTGGCTCTAATACATTATTAACTCGGGATTCACTTCCTGGGCTGGGGGGGGGGGGATATCCTGGGCAGCTCCCCAGGAAAGAGAGGATGAGGTGGCAGTGATGGGGGGGTGGGGTTGAGGGGGAGGGACACCCTGGCTTTTTAATGGGGGAGGAGCAATATCAGAATCAAAATAACATCTATTGTACAGGCGCACGCGCATACACACACGCACACACACGCACACACACACACACACACACACATACACACACACACAGGCAGACACTCACAATCAAAGAGAGAGGCACACTATACAGACAGACACACTCAAGTACAGAGAGAGAGAGAGACGCACACACAAACACACGCAGACACACACACACACACACACACACACACACATACAAACAGTGCCATCCTTCGTCCTCTGCTTAATGCACTTTGGAGGACGGTGCGGGTGTGTTCTGTTGGGAGAAAGGTTGTACCTTTAGCACCGCTGTGTGTCCACACAAGTCTATTTTTCACAAACTTCATGCGTAACGCAATACATCACCGCTTAAGTGGGCCCAGCTCCTCTTTCACTCTCTCTTTCTCTTTTTCACTCTCTCGCTCTCTCTCTCTGGCGTGTGTGAACTACGCGCGTAACAACGTCGTAAAGTGTGCTGGTATGACCGTTCCACAGGAGACGGAGACATCAAAGCACAAGCGGAATTGCCTGGAAGCAGCAAGCGAGTGTAGACAAGCCTGGCACATTTTACAAAGAAACAACAACTTATTAATAATGTGTGTGTGTGTGTGTGTGTGTGTGCGTGTGTGTGTGTGTGCGCGTGCGTGCGTGCGTGTGCGTGTGTGTGTGTGAGAGTTTGTGTTTGTTTGTGAATGTGTGTGTATGTGTGTGTGTGTGTGTATGTGTGAGCGAGTTTGTGTTTGTTTGTGAGTGTGCGTGCGTGTGTGTGTGTGTGTGTGTGAGAGAGTTTGTGTTTGTTTGTGAATGTGTGTGCATGTGTGTATGTGTGTGTGTGTGTTTGAGTGAGAGAGTTTTTGTTTGTTTGTCAGTGTGTGTGCATGTGTGTGCGTGTTTGTGTGTGTGTGTGTGTGTGTGCGTGTGTGTGAGAGTTTGTGTTTGTTTGTGAGTGTGTGTGCGTGTGTGTGTGTGTGTATGTGTGAGAGAGTTTGTGTTTGTTTGTGAGTGTGTGTGCATATGTGTGCGCGTTTGTGTGTGTGTGTGTGCGAGTTTCTGTTTGTTTGTGAGTGTGTGTGCATGTGTGTGTGTGTGTTTGAGTGAGAGAGTTTTTGTTTGTTTGTCAGTGTGTGTGCATGTGTGTGCGTGTTTGTGTGTGTGTGTGTGTGTGTGTGCGTGTGTGTGAGAGTTTGTGTTTGTTTGTGAGTGTGTGCATGCCTGTGTGTGTTTGTGTGTGTGTGAGAGAGTGTGTGCGTGTTTGTGTGTGTGTGCGATTTTCTGTTTGTTTGTGAGTGTGTGTGCATGTGTGTGCATGTTTGTGTGTCTGTGTGCGTGTGTGTGCATGAGAGTTTGTGTTTGTTTGTGAGTGTGTGCATGCCTGTGTGTGTTTGTGTGTGTGTGAGAGAGTTTGTGTTTGTTTGTGAGTGTGTGTGCATGTGTGTGTGTGTTTGTGTGTGTGTGCGCATGCGTGTATTTGTATGTATGAGTGTGGGCTCAAGTGTGTGCACAGTACCTACCTGTCATGACTGTGCTGATAGCCATGTATGTGTGAGGTGTGATTTAGTGTTTTTGTCTGCAATCGTACATTCACCTTATATTGAATATTTGGTTATATTTACGTGTGTATGTGTATCGATAAGTGCAGGACATGCATGGTCATGTTTGTCACTACACATATATATGTGCTGGATAATCCATTTTTGATTGCATGTGTGCATACGGTTATGTGTGTGTGTGTGTGTGTGTGTGTGCGCGAGTGTGTGTGCGCGCGTGCACATTAATGCACTTGTTTGTGCTTGTATGTGTTCTAGGAACAGGTTTGTATGCTTCTGAATGTGTGTGCGTCCCTCTTTGTGAGTCAAAGTACGTGTCAGTGATTATGATTATGTGTGTGTGAGCGTGTGTATATGTAGAGGTGTGTGCGACTTTGTTCGACTATGTTTGTTTGCATGTGTGTGCGTTCATGTACGTGTACGAGTGTTTGATTTCATTTGATTGCACTTCAGCGTTTGCGTGTGTGTGCATGCATGTATGTGTGTGTACATCACTGTATCTGAGTGTTTATGTGTGTGTACATTTGTATAGGCCCGTGATTGTTTGTGTGTATGAGTCTGTGTGTGTATGTGAGTGTGTATGTATGTACGTCGTGGGACTCAGGGTATATCAGGGTGGCTCATGCATTCTTTGAAGATGGGGGGGGTGGCGGGGGGGTACAATGGGGAGGGGCTCAGCCCCGCACACTTCTGTTGTCATATGAGTCCCCACTGTCTGTGCACCCATGAGGGCGAGTCACATTAGCAAACAACAGAGAGAGAGAGAGAGAGAGAGCGAGAGAGAGAGAGAGGAGCTGGTGTTTGATGTTCTCCTGCCCTGCCTGGAGTGTACACCACTCATGGGAACACAAAAGCAGAGGTGGAACAGGGGGGCAGGACGTCCCACAGGCTCCGGGGACGAGAGGAGGGACAGGGGTGTCCCACGCCAGCCCTGTAAAAAGGCCCGGAGGGTTCTGGAATGAGAGGAACACGTACAAAAAACAGAAGAAGAAGCAATAACACCGTGTGTGCCACAGTAGGGCTCCAGCCGCCTCCAAACCACAGCACATCTGAAATCTGCAGGCCTGGCGGCGTTACATCATGCCAGAGGTCTATCGCCCTGGAAACCGTACCCACATGCCAAGTCTGCCCCTCCCACCCCAACCCCACAGCTAACTGCGTCCTGTGACGAGGGGCAGCAAGCGCTGCGGGAAAATTGCTGAAAATCAGCACCAGGTACTGCGGAGCTTCTCTGCCGTAACATTGTAGCAACGCTGATGAAATGTATCAAGATGGGTTTTTCTTTTCCCC